>VWZX01010266.1:0-14056 GCA_013399015.1 Galbula dea
TTAGTTTTAACTTCCAATCTGCAAGTTTTTTTTTCTTCTTTGCTGCTTTTCTCTTACCCTCTGCCCCTTTTCCCGCCGTGGGGGAAAGGTGGGGAGAGAGAGTGCCTAGAGACAGAGTCAAGGATAAAGTGCTCCATCACATTTCCAGGGATGGAGGTGGGGCTGACCACTCTATAGTTACCCGTCTCCTCCTTCTTGCCCTTTTTGAAGACTGGAGTGACATTTTACTCAGTCCTGTCGCACTCTTCACTTCATATTCCACAGGCATAGTGCTAAGGTAAGGATTCAGTTCAGACTCAGGGTAGTTAACAGCCTTTTCAAGAATAACCCAAAGCGACAGTGATGGCGCCATGCTGTCAGCTGTCAGCAAGAGTTTCAACAGAGTACTACAAAAGAGTGTTTTATGCATGTAATACAACTATATGCAGTAAAATAACTTGTGCACTCATTGAAGAACGAATGGATGAGCATCAGCAGGTCCAAAAATTAACAAATAAATGCAAGGTGGTGGAAAATAGACACTGCTATTCTTGTAACTCAAGTTTTTTTGGAAAAAGAAGTAAAGTTGGTTCAGTTCTCCCCACTGTTATGTGACATACCCATTTTATAATATAGACTTACTAACATCATAAGGGGTCATAAAATCAAGCCATATAAATATTAATAATGCTGAAACTGTTTTGTTCTGTTAGTTGCTTTTATCTGTATTACTAATATACGAGGGTATCAATGGAGACGTATTTTCACCAACTTGGATTTTTAATATTGAGATTGTACTTCCATTAAACCATCTGGAAAGAGGGAAGCTACCATATAAATTGTTGCAATTAGCCAAAACATGATTTTCTCTGTCCAATTCACTCTAGACCAAAAGCCAAAATGGCACATTAGAATTAAACCATCGTTTCCAAATTTGCATCTCCTGCTGAATTCCCAAGGTTAAGATTCAAGCCATACTGTAAACCCAACCCTCAATTATACCTTTTTAGAGAGGAAGATCAGTGGCAGGTGGTGCCTGCTATAAAACCCTCATTAAAACACCTTCTGTTTGAATATCACAAACCGGAGTCACCAGATGGAGTCACAGCTCCACGTGTTAGCCTTACCTCAAATAAGAGTTTCAACTGTCACTTTGGGGACAGCAAATTATTTTTATCTCCAACTAACAAGCCACTGAGATTCAAGAGTGGATATATTAGGATTAATTGCACTTGATCACTAATCCATTGTAATGCCATATGCTGAAGGCGTTGTTCATTGTCAAGCCTAGAGACAGGTAGGGCCCCTCTGGTAATGTAAACTGCCCCCATTTCCATGGAGCTAATTTAATTTCTCCTCCTTACAGACTTCAGATTCCAGTAAAGATACTTAAGTCTTCCTGCTTTGTCTCCTGATGCATTTTTGAATGGTAGCAAATCTGATATAGAATCTAATGATGCTGAAACCTGCTGACTAATTGGAAAATTATTTTTCCTGGTGCTGCTTGCTGAAATGAGCAAAATATTGAAAGGGTCTTTGCTCTATTGTGTAGTCAGTCTGTTGGTTGAAAAAGCCAGCACTTCTCTCATCAGCTATACAGTTTAATTTCTCACACCTGACAGTCCCAAAACATATTCAAAGAATATGTGATATACTAGAGGAGAACATCTGGCAAGCAAGACCATCTGAGTAAAGTTTATGTTTCTTAGAAGAGGTGCTGTCACCTTGCACAGCACTTGGAATGGGAGGATTGTTTTCAGTGGGTTGGCTTTGGGATTGATCCAAACCATTAAGTGCCAAACAGTGTAACCAGAGCATTTTGCATAGTCTTGTTGTGTGATTTGTGTTAAGGTACTTTAAAAATTGCCACCCACCAAGCCTGTTCCTTGAATCAAGGAGGTCATTCTTATTTAATACACAGTATTTGCATTTGTGAGAGGCAGAAGGAAAGCAGACAGGTGCGTTGAAATAACATATTTTTTACCAAATGACATGTAACATCCTACATTGCAGAAGCAAAAAACTGTAGTATTTTGTAGTAATTGTACTAACTATTCAGGACAAAAATATAGTTTGATGCTAATCCGATTCAAGGGCTAAGCTACTAAAATTTAGAGGGTAAGAAATGAGTCAAGGTTTTGGTGTATAACATATCATCTTGTGCTACTTTCTTAAGACTACTCTGTGCTTACAAAATGCCTTCTGTTCCAGAAAGGACTCCAAGTGTGCTGCCAGCTGCATGCACTTAAAGATCAATTCAACCACCACTGAAATACAACCATCTCTAGGGTAGAACACAGCAACTCTTCCATTCCAGAGAAAGCAAACCACTGGTTTTAGGGTAGGAAGTAAAAAATAACTGCTCCAACTACCGTTCCAAGGGAAATTATGTTGGCAGTGTGTATTTACCGCTATTGAAAGTTGGCCAAGACACTGGAACTAACATTCTCCCCTTCCACACAATGTGCCACGGAATCTTTAGAAATCACAGATGCTCATGACCATTGAAAAGACATTGGATGACACATGTTGCAAAACACTTCCTTTCCTTTAAGTAGGTATCTCTGTCTTTTCCTCCCCCCAATATCTGTATTAGTGGAAGGCTAGGTGATGGACCATTGCTCCTACGAGTGCAAAGTTACTCAGAAGAACACAGCTCTCAGTAGCTAAGGCTATCCATGGGCGAAACTTAAAAGAAGAGACCAAGAGGACCACATCAACCCCATCTGCACCCAACATCTTACAAGTTTAATGTAAATTTGGCGTCCTTTTATATCAGGGTTTCAATGTCCAAACATTGTCTAAACCAGTATGAACTTGTCATTTTGGCTTCCCATTATCTCTCTTGAAGAAATGCCTCTCATTTAGTCTGGAATTTGCAGTTAACTGGGAATGTGCCCCACAATGTAGGAAGAAAAGAGAAAAAAGTAAATGCAGTGTGCATCGATTCCCATTAGTAAACATCTGTTTTAAAATCTAGACAATTTAGCAAGGAACCAAAAAACTCATTTGGGTGATCAGCTGCACAATGGAAAAAAAGCACCCATGTATGAGTATGATGACTGTGTATGCATTTTTCTCCTTCTGAAGAAGAGATTGGCCATATCTACCCCGGGTGTTTTAGGAACTGTCTTTCTTTAAACTGAGTGCTTTGAAAAACTGTTACATAAACTTTGTTATAAGTTGTTTAGCTGTATCCTTTCTGGCTGTGTGCTCTTGGAAAGTAAAAAAGATTTTCAGGGAAGTTGCAGGTGGTCATTACTTCTCACTGAAGGACTGTGGCATATGAGAAAATTATCTTAAAGCATCATTTGCACCTTTACAATATTTCTGAATATGTTGTTGAGATTGAAGAGACAAGATATTGCAGACCTGATGGTAACTCCAGTTTTAACGTTAGACAGATTAGAATTATAGAATCATAGAATTGTGAGAGTTGGAAGTGAACTTAAAGATCATCTAGTTTCAACCCCCCAGCCTGGCAGGGACACCTTCCACTAAATTAGTTTGCCCGGAACCCCATCCTGGCCATAAAGACTTCCAGGGAAGTTTAAAACTGTTGCGGGTCATTTTTTTTGCCAAGCTGTTTTCCAGCAAGGTGACCTCCAATGTATATTGGTGCATTGGGTTGTTCTTCCCTCTGTGAAGGACTTTGGGCATCTTCTTGTCAAACTTCATGAAGTTCCTGTTGGTCAATTTCCCCAGCCTAGCAAAGTCCCTGTTGGTGACAGCTTGACCTGCTGGTGTATCAACTACTCCTTCCAGTACCATATCATCTACAAACTTGCTGAGGGTTCACTTTGTCCCATCATCTAGATCATTAATGAAGATGTTAAACAAGATTGGACCCAACACTAGCCCCTGGAGGGCACTACTGATTATTGGCCTCCAACTAGACATTGCTCCGCTGATCACAACCACAGAGCCTAGTTGTTCAAGTAGTTTTAAATCCATCTACCTTCATGCTTATTTAACCCATACATCAACAGCTGGTCTACAAAGATCTTATAGGAGACAATGTGAAAAACCTTACTGGAGTCCATGTAGACAATATTCACCTCTCTCCCCTTATTTATCAAACCAGAGGTATCAACATAGAAGGTTAAAATGTTGGTCACATAACATCAGAGTTCATTACATAACGGTTTGTTGGAGAGGTAATGAAAAGCAATGATATGGTGCTTGTAAAAGTATGCTGTTATAAAATGACCCTGAAAAGCCACATAAGAGTAATAATTGATGCTTAAAAAGGAGGCTATTTTGGCAAATATTATACTTCAAAATCAGATGAAGCATCCTTAAAATTTTAATTTGTAGTTAGGGTTTGGATTATTATCCTGTTAAATGTTTTCTGATCTTTTGCTTCAACAGAATGAGCTGAGAAACTTGAGGAAGCAGAAAAATTATTTTTTTAATTGATTAATTTTAAGCAAGAGCAAGAGGAATGTCTGTAATCATTCTGTCTTCATTATTTCCAAATAACTTTTGTAAACAATGGTATCACCCATATCAAGTTTTCCTTTATCAAAACTAATCTGCAGCTAGATTGTTACACTTAGTCTGCGTTTCAGACTGGAGCGTACAGTGCTGTTTAGCTCAAAACAGGGAAATGCAATAGCCTGTGTGCAAAGCTAATTTCACATAGCATTGTGAACCTGGGGAAAAGGTTTGATTTTTTCTTTGCTCATACCAATTTTACTCCTCTCAATGTTACTGGTAATTGTTTTTATCCCCATTAAAATAATTTAAATTTCCTTTCTGCATTTCATTTGTGCGCTATACAGTTTTCTCTATTTAGCCATTTCCAGGGTTTTAATATTCCTGTTTCTAGACTCCGACAAAAAGACTGGTAGTAACCCATTGGGATTGGATTTGGCAGAATGGAGATAAACAGGGTTTTGCAGATCCTACCAGAAAGTATTTTCAAGTCCAGTAGATATACGTCTCTAAGATTACTAAATGTAATTAAATTTTAAAATGTCCTTTACAGTAACTATTTGATCAATGGTTTATATATTCTGTGCAACTGTTGATAAATGGTTCACATAGATAGCGCTTTTATATTATTAAGAAATGAAGCTGGCAAACTTAAGACATTGTATAGAAGGTTTGAATTCAGGAAGGACCTACCAAGGCCCAGTGTCCTGATGCACATCTATATCCAATGAAGATGCAACAAATTAAATCACTGGAAAGAAAAAATCCAAAACTGATTGGTGGCATCACTACCTCTGCTACATTAATCTTCATGTAAGCAGAACACCTGGCTCTGCAGTGCCTTGTGCACTCTGTGTTTTTCCAATCATCTGGTGAAAGCAAATTATTGCATTGTAGTTGCAAGAATTTTTGCTCCTGAAATGATTAGACGTATTATGACATGATATAAATAACTGCATTTGCTGTTTTCTCTAATGCTCGGGTGCAACACTTGCAAATACAGATCTGGCAAAAGTATTCATGTATTTGCATTGTTATGTGAATCATAAGAAAATAATTTCCTGTATCTTCTAATGTATCTTTTTCATTTTATCCTGTTTTCCTCTCAGAATTATTTTAAACCTCAGAAGTAATTTATGTCATACTAGTTGGGTTTTTTTGCAGTAAGCTGACTGACTTTCATGTCTTCCCAAATTATCCCTCTTCCTGTTTGTTTTGTGTGCTCTTATTCAGGTTGTTGTTAGCTCCACTCTGATGCTCATAGGTTTTGAAAATCTGAATCTTCGTTATTTATGTTAACCAGTGATCTGACCCGGGCTGCCCACAGCAGTGTTCCAACTGTTCTCAGATTCTCAATTACTAATTATGCAGATGAACAGATTGTGTAAACTCTTTCCTTATGGCCGCATTCTGGAGGAGCTGTTTTTATTAAATTGCTTCTGCACTTGAATTTTAAGTAGGTGGTGGCTAGTTCTTAATAGCTTTTTTCCAGACATCCTGTGCATGTTTGTTCTAGTAATTTATTAACAAGTAATAGTTACACAGACACCAAAAATTCAAACCCATGACATCCAAAAATGACAAGGTTGTAAAAAGAAGTAAAGGGCACAGATTAAAGCCAGATACCCAAAGGAGCAGCCTGTTCCTGGAAAGCGCCAGGACAGTGGATAAACTGCCAGCGCAATACATGGAGCTATTAATGAAACAAATTAATCACTAGTGACCATTGATTGATATCATTACACTAGGGATATTAAGAAAACAAAAACAAAACAAACCAATCCAAAACTTCTGAGGTGAAAGAATTCTGCTATAATGCTTTACCAATTAAATGATGCCCCAGTTTTTAAGTAGCAAGTCACAGTCCCAGATTCTGTGCATGAGTATATCTTCGTAAGTATCTAGTATCATCATAAGAACACAGAAATGACCCCAGCTTGGGTGCTTACAGTGGGCTATGGGATTATGGTAGTGTCCCATCTTTCTTGGTTTTTTTACTATGCTATAGTAGTGCCCAGAAGACATATTGTTTCTGATTTAAACAAAATATGTACTCTTGATAGTATTGTGCACTGCAGTGGGTTATTTGAAGTTACTTAGTGACTTCATTGAGTGCAGCAACTTCAACCATCTCTTGCCAGTGTAAGCATGTATTTATATGTTCACTGAGGAACCATTCTTGTCTCGACAGACAGACAAGGCTGCACAGACACCGTGCCAGAATACTGGTAATTTTCTTCACAGAAATAATTCTTGGATATCAAAAAACAAAGACTTTGTTCTTTTCCTTGTTTCCGTCATACAGAGTCATGCTGGGTGGAAAAGAAGTAGGATGCAAATAAAACAATGGAAGAAATTACTTCAGTATAAACAGACCCCAGTCTATTGATAACAATTTTTTTTATCTTCCTTAATGGGCACCTAGTGTTTACATATAATTTTCTAAAAAACAACCAAACAAAAAAATCCCCAAAACCAAAATGAAACGAACATGAAAAAGGTTTCAGTTTAACAATTAAATTTACTTTCTACTCTTATGTTAATGAACACAGTCTTGAAGTTAAATTTCCTTTTTTTTGAAAAATAAAACAAAATAAAATTGATTTTTTTTTCATGTGAAAGAAAATTTTCAGAAAAACAATAAGGCAGGTTGACTAGAAATCAGAATCTACAATAAGGACTAGAACCATCATAGGCAGAAAGGTGCTGTTTGGAACAATAGGAAGTAAAAAGGTTCAGACAAAGGAAGATCTGTAAAAAATATATAAATTTAAGCAACAAATACTAGGAGCTATTAATGAAAATAATTTCTACCATAACCACAGTACTGACTGGAGTTTGTAGATAATTTTTATTGGTAGCTCTCAAAAGTATTTTACAAGGTATCATCAACCTCAAATTACAGACAAACATGAGTAGTCAAGGTGATTGAAGTTAACCCATCAAGCCACTGATAAATGTGGGAAGAGAACCCTTAATTTGTGAGTCATTCTCTTTGCAGTATTTGCTACAAACCCTCGCTAGGGAAGTGTACCTGAGTCGAAAATATAAAATGTCTGTGTAACAAGTCTCAGACACAATCGACAGCAAACTCAAATCAGAAGGCATAGAATGCGATTAGTCAGTATCAGTAGAAATACTTAGATTAACTTCAAAGCTGACTGTTAATACAAATCTGTTTCAAATAGGTTTTTCACTAAAATCCTACTCAAAATGATTTTCCACTGAAAATGCATACAGTCAAGAACCCTAAAAGTTTGTATTTTAGAGCTCTGTTAACAAAACAAATTAAAAAGGTTTTTAGTTTCATTTCTGAAACTAAAGAAAAGGGGCAGAACTGAAAAGTATTTTGCATTTTATTTCTGTCAGACCACACCTGACTAATAAGCACCTGTTTGGCTTAGGACATGTCTGCACAGGCACTCTTGGCAACATGGTCCGTAGAGGCTACAAAAGATGTTTGCAGATCAAGAGGAACGAATAAGCAGCAACAAACTGTTCTTCCCTTGACTTCTGCAAACAACCGTTTTCCTGAGTTGTGACATAGATTTGATATGGACTTACCAGTGGACACTATGGGAGGAAGATAGAATTATCCTCCTTTCTCTGTAGTTTCTTCTTTTTTTCAGTGAAGCAGTTCTAGAGCCATATCATGCTTTTATAGGGTAAACAGCAGAACATATATATGACTGCCTGCAAAACTTAAGCAAATAGCCTCTTTAAAAGACTAGAAATTGTTATAAAAATAGCATAGGTGGTAATGTTAACTAACAAAATAAAGAGTGAACAAACTTTTAGATAAATGTGTGAGGGTTATGGACTCAAGTGACTCATGCTATGAGAGAAGATGATATGATGTCTCAATGCCACCTCAGTCGGGTTTCCACGAACAGTCTGAGAGGGAAAGCAGCTCTGGCTTACTCTGTCTTCTTTCAGCACTTCTCTTCTAGTCAGCAGACACCTGTAAAGGCTTCTAGTATGGTGTCATGATGTAATATCATAACACAGGCATCAGATTGATAGGACAAGATAATCTACTTTCAGTTTTAGTTGACATAAACACAAAACCACTCTCATTTCCTTCTCTTGTTTTCTTTTCTAAAACACTCAATGCTCCTACTAGCTAAAAGCAAAGAACAAGAAATATGCTGGTGAGTGGGGAGGAAGAAAAGAGGGGAAGAATTTCTGTCAAACCTTTGTCTGATATGTGTAATGAAGTGGTCTTTGTAGAACATCAGTTCAGAACTCTTTGAAACTTTGCCCAAGACATACAGATTCTCGTGTGTATTTTTATATACAGCCTTATAGCTGTAAAGCTTCAGTTTTTCTTTCCTCTTACAGATATTTGGCCCTTCTAAAAATTATTAGATTCCTGTTAAAAAAACAAAGACAAATTATGAACTTATTTACTATCACTCAGAAACAAGGAAATCCAAAGCTCATAGGTGAATCTAGGAAGATTCACATTATAATTTCAAAAAAGCCCACTTTGTAATGATTATGAGACTGAGGTGTTGCCAGGGTTCTGGACTTTCTGCTGCTGAGAGAGCTGGTTTCCTTACTTTTTTTTTTAGGACTGACACTGACAGGTGCTATTTATTTATTTATTTATTTATTTAGGTTCAAGATAGGGCTAGGAGAAGAAACTATGGTTTTACACGGTACAGTGGTATTTGTTTAAGAAATGCAAGTTCTGGGTTCTCATCATGGTTTCAAGCATGAACATGCACTAAGTCTACCACTCCTTAGATTTTCATATTTGGAGAATTAAGCCCCAGGAAGCTGATTAATGCTGAAGCTTCTAGGTATTGTTCTATGGAGACAGACATCATGAGGAGCTCTTTTCATAAAATAAATCTATGATATTTTTCCTGTAGACTAATAGTTTTGAAGTGATAAATGATGATTTTTCCTTTCTCCATCAAAGCCTAAAGATGGTGTTTTCTGTGTTTACTATGAAATAATATTAAGTTTTTCCTTTATCATGCACAGGACACAGTTCTCTCTGAGTGCCAGACATATCTTGTGTCCAGGAGGGCCAATGGGATTCTGGGGTGTATTAGAAGCGGTGGGGTTAGTAGGTCAAGAGATGTTTTTCTCCCCCTTTACTCTACCCTGGTGAGGCCACATCTGGAATATTGTGTCCAGTTCTGGGCCCCTCAGTTTAAGACAGAGAGGGAACTGCCTGAAAGAGTCCAGCCCAGAGCAACCAAGATGATTCATGGTGTGGAACTTCTTCCTTCTGAGGAAAGGCTGAGGGAGTTGCGTCTCTCAAGGTTGGAGAAGAGGAGACCAAGGGGTGACCTCATCTATGCTTATAAATATGTGAAGGGTGAGTGTAAGAAGGATGGGGTCAGGCCCTTCTCAGTGAAGCCCAGTGACAATGGCTGTAAGCTGAAGCATAGGTGATTCCATGTGAACACATGTAGAAATTTTTTCCCAATTCAGGTGCCAGAGCACTGGAACAGACTGCCCAGAGAGGTTGTGGAATCTCCTTCTATGGAGATATTCAAAACCTGTCTGGACACGCTTCTGTGTGTCCTGGTGTAGGGAATCCTGCTGTGGCAGGGTGGTTGGACTAGATGATCTTTCAGGGTCCCTTCCAACTCCTGACATTCTAACTCTGTGATAAGTATAGGACCTCTTTCTTTATTCTTAATATGATGTAAACTGTTATTCAGAAAAGTGTTGGGCAGTGGCCTCTGTTAAAACCTCTGGCTTTAGGGTAAGTGTTGGCTTGCACTTCTTTTATTCTGCCTTCTCTCTGTCAGTTAAGGTGAAAGAGAACCTGGGTTTTGAACCAGAATTTTGGGGTAACTTGAAAATAGAGTAGGATTTTGCTAGTTGTACTCATCTGAGGATGATGGTCCAGCTCTCCTTATCTTAAGGTGTTACCAACCAAATTTTACCATGACAGTTCCTTCCACATATGGATGACAATACTATTTGTTCTTAAGTGAAAGCTGTAAGATCATTTTATGATAAATCATAAATTTCTTTCTGATAAAGAACAAGGAATCAGTCAGGGGCCAAAATTTGTCTTGATGGTAAAGAGAAAGGATCTTAGAAACCGGTTATGTACTACATACATATACTTTACACAGCTAGAAAAATACAAAGGTTACTTGAATCGAGACCAAAGTCATAGAGCTTTAGGCAGAATTATCTTCAATGCTCTGTCCTCTTCTTTTTTCTTTGTTTTGTGCCGGATCTGGATTTAAAATGCCAAAATGCTTTGAGGAAAGCTTGGTTCTTTTCATGTTATCAAACTATTCAGAGGTAGGAAGTAGCAAAAATCTCAAATAATTCATTGTTTTCTAACTTTTCATTTTATTTTTTTCTGGCCTAGAAACCTAGCTAGTACAGATTCATTGAAGTAAACACCAAAACTGTGTCATTTGTCTTTGAGTGTGATTACTTTTACAGTGTATTTAGATGTAGAAAAATGAAATCAGTCCTCCCAACAATTGTTCCATAAAGAATAATTGTAGCCATGTTTTTTTATTGACTTGTGTTTTTTAGTACCTTAGACTTTGACGTGATGTTTCATAGTTTCAGACATACTCCATTAAATTAACAAATAACATTATGACTTCCAGTAAAAACATTTGATAAATATAACTTTAGATTTTGTATCAAGACCAGAAGACACAATTGTCTTCAATCTAGAAATCATACACGATGCCTTTTAAATAAAACTCGCACTGAAGGCACTTAATGAAAAGTTGGACTTCACAGCACTTGCGGCACTCCTTTTATAATACACCATGTTCTTGAACAGCTTCTCTAGGGAGAAAATCCTGTGGTACAGACAGGCATGCCAGAAGTTTCCTCTCTCATCAAGTCTTGCAGCTGGCCAGGATTCCTGAAGCATCCTGGAATAGAATTCTTCAGGCAACCCCAGGGACCACAGCAGGTTTCCAAAATGTTTTTATTAGTAGTGAACTTGATAAACAACTTGATAGTAATATATTAATCTTGGTGAGAAAATATGCTTTTCATTTAAAACAGAAATTTGGTTTGGAATGAAATTATAAGGTGGGTGATGGGGATGGAGAAAGATTCTTGGTTCTTATTCCTGTGAATTCTGAAGCTAAATTGATGTCTACCTTGGTTCCATTTTTCTCTTACAGCTTGTTTCCCTGTATCTATCTAATTTTATTACTTGACCCCAAATTGTCCTCAAATGACATTAAAACCTTTAAACCAAATACAGATTTCTGCATTGCAGTTTTATCTTCACTTTACTTGGTAGAACGTCCTAAAGAGGACTGTACAGATAAATGGATTAAAGGAGAGGAAGTGAGAGACATGTTTAAAAAAAAAAGGGGTATCTCTTTGAGTAAAGAATATTGTATCATGTATACCACACATTTCTGATATTTTCCTTATGGAATGACACTTTTTTTTTCTTTTTCCCTTTTATTTTATTTTCTTTTCCTTTTTAACAGGGTGATGGCTACCAAAATAGGTAAACTAGCCCTGAAAATAAGTAACTTTCATAAACTTTTCAAATCCAAGCCCAAATGCAGGCTTTAGACAAAGAAAAATACTTTAATAGAAAACAGAGTTTTCTGAGTATGCATCTGAATAGCAGAAAGATACAGAGATTCTCTCATTTTAATCTATGTGAAGCCTTTCTATGACATGCAGCTCTCAGTGGATAGAAGAAGGAAAGAATAATATTCTTAGATGTGTTATCTCTAATCCACATATAATAAAAAATATTCTTTGAACCAATATGTGCATTCATTTCTCTCAATTCCTTTTTTGCTTTCCATGTCGCTTAATGGACCTTTCTAGAGATAACAAACTAGAGAACCTGGGATGTGGACAATGACATTTTTCTGAGCTTCGGAGGTTTCTTGAGATCCAGCTGGAATAGTAATATTGTCTTAGCTCTTGTGGAAAGGATCATTTGTTTTTTTTGCTATTGCTAGTAGGAGTAGTAGAAGTAGTAACATTGAATTGTTTATAGCTATTTTAGACTTCTGTCTTTGCAAGAGCAAGTAACAATGATAAAAGAAAAGTAAGGTATTTTTGAAGGCAAGTTTAGAAGAAACTGGTGGTCTTGCTTGAACTTTGTTCAAATCAGGAGTGACAGTAAGAAGTCTGCATACAAATATATAAAGAAGGTACCACTACATACTGAAGAAGATTATTGCTGGACAAACAATCAGTGCTTTAATGATGGAATGAACAAACAGATGTAGTTAAGCACAAAACCATTGTAAACTGAATGACAGACATTGTTAAATCCGAGCATAAAATAGCATGCACCTCACATGCTGTACCACAGAATTATATACAGAAACAGGGTAATATGTTTGCTTCCTCCTCTTTTCAGATGATGCCCCTGCTTTTTTGAACTGAGACACAGTAACTTTGGCATGTTTCTTTCCTGAAGTCATATATCCTGAAGTCATGTGACAATCTGTCTTCTACTAGGGATTGAATCCCTAGTCCTTATCCTGAAAAAAGGCAGATGGTTCTGTAGTCAGCAACACACAGTCAAAACCCAGGAAAGAGATAGACTTGTAAATGTGTTGCTCCTAGAAGTCTCACTGCTTCTCTGAAATAAATCCATAATTTTTTTAAAGTTTGGTAGTATCAGCCTTGCAGACCATTGAGAAAAGTTCTTTTTATTTTTGTGGCAACAATACAAGATATTCATTTCACAGACCTTAAGGTACTCTGACCATCATCTATCTCCTTTTAAACACAGTAGAGCAGCGGTGCTGTTTTCTAAGCCATTCAGATATTAGTACGTTTCAGGAATATAATTTATTTCTATTAATAGCCCAAAACATAGGTGTTTTAATGAACAAGAAAGATATTATAGTCTGAAGATCTGACAGATCTAGTGCATTCTCTTACTTTCTAAATATCTTTTACAACTTTTCCAAGTTATTTTTTCAACATCATGATAGCTCACTGCCTTTCAGATATTTTTCTTATGAGGATGATTAAATGAATGTCTTCAATAAAGAAAGAATAATTAAACATTTAACATTATAAAAAAACCATTTAATTATGTCAGATTCCTTTTTTGCCCATTTTCAGCTGTCTCAACAATTGAAAGCATTCTAAGCTGATTCTAATACTATCAATGCTACTAGTGCTATCACTTAAATAAAATCCTTTATCAATAATATTCCCAGCCCAAGGAATGGCTTGTCATAACATTGCCTTTGTCATATACTGCCACTCAAACTGTAGTTCTCAAATTATCTATGACATGACTATTTCACAGAGTACATGCTTCTTAAAGCACATGCTCTCCCAGTCACACAGATTTCACAGTGACCAGTGTAATGTAAAGGTAGAAACAGCCAGAAGCTCTAACTCCTACACAAGTTTCACCCATTCAACTGTTCTTCCTCCTTTTTCCTCCAAAATGTGATGTTTTTTATTGGCTAAGTGATATCTTAAAGCAGACTTAGCAAACACAAGGAAAATAGATTCCTTCCAGCAAAACCTGTTAGTCTATCCATTAATGCCCCTGGCAAAAGACCGTTCAAGCAGCCATGCCATGACTGATCACAGAATCACAGAATATTAGGAGTTGGAAGGGACCTCGAAAGATCATCTAGTCCAACCCCTCTGCCACCGCAGGATTCCCTAGACCAGGTCACACAGA
>VWZX01010266.1:14116-25935 GCA_013399015.1 Galbula dea
CACACTACTGGCTCATGGTCATCCTTCCATCTACCAGGACCCCAGATCCCTTTGCCCTTCACTGCTCTCCAACAGCTCAGTCTCTAACGTATACTCATACATGGGGTTGGTCTTTCCCAGGTGCAAAACTTGACATTTGGCCTTATTAAATCTCATTAAATTTCTCCTTGCCCAACTCTCCAGCCTGTCTAAGTCACACTAAATGGCAGCACAACCCTCCAGTGTGTCAGCCACTCCACCCAGTTTAGTGTCATCAGCAAACTTGCTGACAGTGCACTCTCTTCCCTCATCCTGATCATTAATGAATGGATTGAATAGTACTGATGCCAGTACCCACCCCTGAGGGACTCCACTAAACACAGACCTCCAACTAGACTCCATCCCATTGACCATTACTCTCTGATTTCTGTCCTTCAACCAGTTCACAATCCACCTCACTACCCAATCAGCCAGACCACACTTCCTCAGTTTAGCCTCAAGGATGTTGTTGGAGACAGTGTCAAATGCTTTACTGAAATCCAGATAAACCACACCCACTGCTCCACCATCATCTATCTACTCAGTTATATCCTCATCAAAGACAATGAGGTTGTTCAAACATGACTTCCCCTTGGAAAACCCATGCTGACTGCTCCTAATGACCCCCTTATCCTTGATATGCCTAGAGAGACAGCCGAGGACAAAGTATTCCATCACATTTCCAGGGATGGAGGTGAGGCTGACCACTCTGTAGTTACCTAGGTTCTCTGTAGCTCATCTTCCAAAGAAGAGTTGTGTATCTCTAGCTCAGTTTTAAGCACCATCTTTGTCTAAGTTCCTTCAGATTGTAGTATAAAGTGGTTTTGCAGCACCTTGATCCTGGGTATTGGCTTGGTCTAATATGCAACCCAGGTGAGCCTGAGGACTTGTCAAGGATTGTAAGTGGACACAGACTGGTTCTTCTCTTCATACTTTGGTTCTGAGAATCGAAAAGCCATTCTGATTCCTGCCTGTGTTGTAATTCCTCTGGTTTTTACTACTTTTCTGCCTTCTCAGCACCCCTAGAACAATACCAAGGACTCAATCACAGGGGCTCAGAGATCCAGCTTTGAAAGGAGTAAGGATTGGAGAGATCCAGAAGTGATGTTTCCTCTTAGGTCTCTTACAGCTGAACAGAGTCCTGTGACAAGATTGGCATCTGACACTGTAAATTTATGGGACAGGATATATTCTTGTACTTATCAATATAGTCCCATAAAGGATATTGTATAAATAAATAATATTTATAACCGCAGGTTGTCTAAAACTTGACCTAAAACACATTTCATGAAAAGAACATTATGTGGAGGTTTTATCTATAATTCCAATTGCTTTTGATATTTTTACTATGACATAATTTTCCCCATAATTTACCATATCGGAGTCCAAACTCAATAACAATATATATATTGTTAGATCACCATGCCAGCAACCATGCAGTGTGACACAGCTATTGTATGGCTGCCTTTTCCATGATCCCTTAGATAAGTGTAGTCTCCCACTTATAGAGTGGTGTGGCCATATGGCAATTATCTACTGTCTGCTTAGAGTCATTGACAAGGCCAAGTGACAAAACTCACATTATGACTGTCGGCACCATACCTGAAGCTGTGGATATAAAACAGTGGGCACAATTTTGTAATGCTGCAACTAACAGCTTTGAGCAAAACTATGTACTTGGAGTCACACTCCCAAGCATCTTTTCCTCTGTGTTGGATGTTTAAACTAGAGAGTAAATTCAAAAATATGTGCAAATATAAATACACACATATGTTGTGCATATTCCATTTAAACTAAATTAAAATTGTATTTCATAATACCTCTATGGTGAAAGCAGAAAGAATTAATTTCACTATACTTTAGCTGAAGCCAAGAACTTCTATATTAAATATCGCATGTACATGAAATGAGGTGTTTTACAACTTGTATTATAGCACTGAAAATTCTTAGCTGTTTTCTAAGTTGTGCTCTATGAAATGATTTCTATTTGCAGCATCTTGTCCTCCATAATGAAATTAATTTTCAGTCACAGACACTTTTTCCTTAGCTGTTCAATTTTTATTTTTATTTTAATTTTGGTGATCAAGTAGAAAATGATCTAGCTTTATTATATTGTGCTGAGCCTGGAGCTGCTGAACAAAAATATCTCCAGCTAAACTATATTTAACACATGAATTGATTAGAAAGATTGCTTTGGAACCTCAGTTTTCAGTACCTCATAAGGTCTGATAGCTTGTCAGTGAATCTTTGTAAAAGGGATTGCTTTGCTCCAGAACAAAACCAAAACTCAACATAGGATTAACAGATCATCTTTTGTTTGTTGGCAGATCTAGTCTTAAGTGTACAGTGTGCTATAGGGGATCTACTCTAAGTTAGTCTCTTGGCAAAGAGACTTTCTCTTGTTCCCGTTACAACTACTACTACACAAACACACACACACAGATATAGGGGCAGCTACATCATCATCATCATCATCATCATCATCATCATCATCCATTCACACAAACAGTCATTTACACACAGGAGCTTCTTTTCTCTATGTAGGTGCCAAAATATCAGGATACTTCAAATACTTACCTTCATTAAAAGTTTTAATGAAATCGATTGTATGTTATGTATCCTTTGGAAGCTGCAGTAAATATTTTTAGCCTTGCAGGAGCTTGCATGACTTTTCTTGTTCAGACTTACTGCATCATGCTCAAGCCAAAGAGGAGAGATTTGTCTAACATGATGTTAGAAATTAAGATAGTGTTGATGAAGATGTCCCCAGAGTTTTCAATGGTATGCCCAAAAAAGACAGAGGTGGAGATGAGGAAAAAAAGGGGTAAGGGAAAAACAAAAATAGAAGCAAATATTGCAAAGAATCATAATGATATGATGCATCTCAAAATAAAGTGAAAGTCTGCTTTCTCTAGACAACCTTTTGAGTACAAACAGACTCAAAAAGGTTGCATGTGAGTTGACATGATCAAGTGATCTGCTAAAATGTTTCTGGTAGACAGCTGGTTATGTGATAAAGCTAGGTGAAATAAGATGCAGAAGCTCATTTTGGAGGTGACAGGTTAATTGAACTCATCTAGCTTTTTCAGTCTGGAAAGCAGGTGTGAAATTTCCTGGGGTTTGAATTCTCCTGTGAGAGTCTCAGAACTTCCTTTTTTGATCAGGTCACTTGTTAGCAAGAATGATTTTTTTTGCAGTGTTCTGGCTCTAGCTCACAGGAGCTGAGACACTCAAAAGTATTGAAACATTTGAAAGCAGAACAGTTGATCTTCCCCACTTGACTCTGGAGGGGTAGCAGAAAGAGGCCATGTGAATGATTCTATGTGTGTGTAAAGGAATGAAGGGTAAAGGGAGAAACACTGTCATTGATCTGAGAGCTGAGTCCTTTAGCTGCTCCCCACATTCACTGTATATAGTACAAAATGTACTGGTCGCACCCTTGGCTTTGAAGCAGAAACTTCTGGTTCTGTTTCCACAAAGTACAAGACCTAAAATAATTTCAGGTTTCAGTTTTCATACTTGTTTGCTAAACTCTGACTGAACTCTGAACTCTCAAGTTGAGAGATCCATATGTTTGGGATGGTTTCAGTTTTACTTTTATACTTACCGGTTTAATAATTTCAAACTTAGATCATGTACTCTAGTACTTGAATGAGACAGAAATATATGGATTTTCCCCTTAGTTTTTAGCAATAGGCCATATCTGGGTCTTTCAAGAGGGTCAGACTTTAAAGAGAGTCACATAAAAGGCCTGTGGAAAAAGGCCACAGGAACTTGCAGTAAACCGAGTGATGTAGCAGACTATTAAGACAGGATATAGAGATTAGGTGGGGAGGAGTTAAAAACAGAAAAGTATTACAATAATGAAATAGAACATGTTACAGGATCACAAAATCAGGTGATAGATGAAAAGGGATCTCTTGAGCTCATCTAGTCTAATGTACAGCTCAAGACATAGCTCGTTAGAGTAGGTTGTCCAGGACTACGTCCAGTTAGGTTTTGAACATCTCTGAGGACAGAGAGTGCATAGCCATTCTGGGCTGTATCTGACTGTCCTTGCAGTAAAGAGAGGTGTACAGGTGGGATTCAATGTGTTCTAATTTGTGCCTCCTATCTTGTCCTTCTTCCCTCCCATCACATATTTATATGATTGGGTAAGGACCTCATGAGCCTTCCCTTTTCAAGGCTGAACACTCCCACCCCTCTCAGCCTCTCCTCATATGACAGATGCTTCAGTTTATGTATCATCTTTGTGCTGGACTTGCTCCTCTATGTTTGTGTGTCTTTTACTGGAAAGCCCAGCACTGAAAACAGTACGCCAAGTGCAGCCTCACTAGTGCTGAGTAGAGAAGAAGGATTAAGATAGAAAGGGTATTAGGAGAATAATGGGGGGAGAAAAAGCTACAGGCAGGTTAAGCGGAGAGTAAAAACATGACAAAATAAGAAGATGGAATGAGCAGTTCCTGGCCAAGAATTACAAAACCTCATGGAGTAAAGGTATGAGTGTGGTGGGTTTAAGGGCTCTTCCCAACCCCCACCCACGGCAGTTAAAGGAGAGACTGGATTGGAAGTTAAAAAAACCTAAAAACCGCTTTAATAATAACAACAGATATAAATTAAACGAATATAAACATATAGAGGACCCAAAATACTGAACCGTCCCGATGCCAGCACAGCAGCTTCCCTGAGTCCCCGGTAGCAGCTCCCAGTCCAAGCAGCTAGCACTTGTGTCTCAGGGAGCAGAGGCAAACAGCAACAGCATCCAAGTCACAGCAGAGGGAGAAGAGAAGAGGCTTCCTCGTGGCTACGAGTTAAACCAAAAGTCCCCCAGAGAAACCCAGCATTCCTCTGGCTTCCTCCCCCCTGGGGGAGGGTTGCAGTGTCCTTGATTCAGGAATCTCAGGTTCCTTAAAGGGACAGTCCAGGCAAGGTGTGCGTGGGGGGAAAACTAATAACGGTATTATGTATGTGGTGGTGGAATATCTTTTAGAAAATACAGTTACTGAACAGAATTAATTCTGTTCTAATCCAAATCATAACATATGAGATAGCAAGAAAAAGAACAAACGAATGTAAGAGAGAGAATTTTGAGTTGCGAATATTTCTTGGTTTCATCTGTGAAAATTTTTTAAAACATCACTATAGAAGTATGCCTCCTGATATGTACGAGAATGTAAGTAGGTTACAAAAACTGCCATAACACCAGCTAATGGGTTAAGCCCCACGGTCAAAAACTGCTGTTAGGATTCCAACAGTAATAGTAATTACACTTTCTCTCTTTTATTTATGATATAGTCTAAAGATCAAAAAATATTAACTATAGTAAGGAAACAGCATGTGTGCACGTGAATGTCTTTGGGGAAGACCTGCAGTTTAGGGAATCTCAGATCTCAGTTTTAATATCCACCTGGCTTTTGAAGATACGTCTATGTCAGTTGCTGTGTATAGAATCTAATTAATTACAGCATTAGCTTATCTCTGAAATGAAGAAATAATATTTAAGCAATTATCAGACTGGGATAAATCTGAGAAACAATATTGCTTGTAAGTACAATTTTAGAAAATTTAAAAAAAAAAAGAGGACTTATGTGGGGTTGAATTTGCCTGTTACTCTGAAGAACGGAGCCCAGTAATAAACCTAATGAGCATTTTAAGCAAAAAGATCTCCACAATGTCTTGACATTATATCTGCCACATTTCTAATGTAAAGCCTGTTCCAAGGAGATACTGCCAAACTGGAAGTTCATATGATACTGGGCTTGAATCTATAAAACTAGTTTATAATTCCTGTGCTAAAGTTGCCCTAGTAAACTCCTTAAGCTTGGGAAATACAGACACTGTATATTTAAACAAAAGCGTAAGTGGTTTTAATCTCTAAACTTCCCGTCTTTCCTCCTCCCCTTCCTGTTTTCTGCCTCCCTCTCCTTCTGACCCACTGCCATGTTCACCCCCCCCCCGAAAAAAAAGTGTTCAGGGAGGAGGTTATTGTTCAACACCATGTGAGATCACCACACAGGTTGTATACTCCTTATAAAACTTCTGTTCTCCAGATGAGTATAGTTGACAGGGCTACCAAGGCACAATCTTTTTTAGTTCATGTCTCTTAAAGGTCTCTGTAAATAAACAGACTGACATGATGGTGCTGAGAGAAGTCAGAATAACAATATTTTCTAGTTTAATACTCTTCCTTTTTTCTTTTCAGCTGGCCAGAATTCACATTGTTCTAAACCTCTTTTTAATAAATTCCAATCTTTGGACACTGCCCTTCTGTACAGCTTGCAGTTGGAAATAAACAGACTCACAATGGCTGAAGGTAATTCAGCAAATTTAAGTTTTTTATGAGGATAATGAAGTGATAGTTTTTGGAAAAAATATCTCTGTGAATTATTTATTTTCCAGAACATTTTCCTTGTTTGGAGGAGAATGTCTTTTCCTTATAACAGTTATGATTTTTCATTAGATAGTTTGACTGGGTTTTTTTGTGAAAAACAACCCAGCATATTTAAAACTTTTAATCTGCTCCCGTACCCCTGTATCTTCACAGTTGATTATAAGGACAGATTCCATGACAGCATAAGTTATTTTGGCAGCTATTCAGTGAGTGCAGACCGTGCACAGGTCTGTGTGCAACAACTTGCCCTTACTTATGTTCTGCACTGACCGTTTTTCATAAGACAGGCACTTCTGTATCCTTTTGTTCTCTGTATATTGTGCTGAGCACTGCTTATGGTTTTCTGTTCAGGTAGAAGATTTTTTAAGCTAAAAATTTCCTTTTAAGAAAAAAAGTTCTTTTTCTGAGGCTGAAAAAAAATTGTGAATTATTCTACTTTGTGGCTACTGGGATATTGGATGTACAGCTAACAACCACAAAAAATAACGGTTATGTGTGGAATTCTCCAACAATGTCTGTCGCGAGCAGAGGCTGAGGCCAGCCGCTAACCCTGCAGACAGGCACTGTATTCTCCCCCTCCTCCCTTCCCCCCCACGGCAGGAAAAGGCAGAGGATGAGAGAAGCAGCAAAAAAAGAATCTTGCGGATTAGAAAATAAAACTAGAACTACTTTAATACTAATAACAAAGTCAGATGAAATATATACAAATGTACAGAACCCAAACTACGTCACCACCAAAGCTCCGGTAAGCTCCGCAGCAGGCTGAAATCCTGAGGCGACACCCAGGCGCGCGTCCCCTCCGTCTGCACATACAGTACGAACGGCGTCCCCCGCTTCCCTCGGCGCAGGGTAGAAAGCCCGCCCGCAGGATCCTAGGTGTCCTTCTAAGTGCCTAACAAGGGGACTGGGCCCCAGTTATGTCGAATATGAAGTATATGGGATGGAATACTTCAGAAAGTAAAATCATTGAACAGAAATAGTTCTGTTCTAACTCAAACCAGGACAATGTCTAACAAAGGAAAACAAGAAATTAAAGTGGATTTGTTCACATGCTTCTCACTTGTCCCTGCTCTTGTGCTTTTCTCTCTCATTAATTATATATATATATATATATTGAGATAACCGTCTTGTTTGATAGCAAAATAGGTGCAATGACATGGAGCATTACCATTTCAGGCTTTGGGATATTATAGTTTTGTGGACATCAGGCTGTAGGACTAGAACAGAAAGCACTCCCAGACTCTGGACTTTTACAAATAGGGGAGGATGCAAGGGAGTAACTAGGGAAAAAACAAGAACTTGCACTGATTAATGATGATTCCCATTCATTACACTTTTGTTTGATTTTCTATGTCCAGCAGTCATGAGTTATCTCAGAAATCTAGCAGAAATCTTTGTATTATTCTGCCATGGAAGGAAGATCTGTACAAGATTTTTCTGAATCCTGCTGTGGTGGGGGGGTTGGACTAGATGGTCTTTTGAGGTCCCTTCCAACTCCTAATATTCTGTGATTCTGTGATTCTTGCATCATTAAACAGAAAGGCTGGATCACAGTGTAGAATGGCACTTCCCACAGTATCTGTTTTATTTTGAAATCTCTAATAGCTGTTACTAACTCCAGCAAAAAGTGTCTGAGATTTATGCAAATATTATGCTTATTTTACTGATTAGAAAATCTTTAGTAAAAAGTTAGCTTGCTGACAGCTGCTAAATATCTTTGGACTGGGACTAGAAACTAAATGCCTAAATCTACAGAAATAGAGCTCAGGGTTTGTGAACTCTTACCTGCGATGACAAAAATTGCATTAAGAAGAAACAAAGCTGACACATTCTTCTTGTAGTTCCTTATTAACATATTCCTTCTTGTTCAGACTTCTCATCAGGAAGAGAGGTTTCCAGCAGTGATTAGGTTGAGGAAATTGTCTGGTGGTGAAGCATTTGGGAATATGTTTCAGCATTAATTTTAACTTTATTGTGCCAGTACATCTTTCATTGTATCATTATGCCTATCTCTGGCAATTGTATGGTAGAACTTTCTCCCCTGTTCAAGAAGGACAAGAAACTTCTGGAGAGTGTGCAGAAAAGGGCTACAAAAATTACTAGAGGGGTAGAACATCTCTTTTATGGTAAGAGGCTGAGAGAGCTAGGGCTGTTTAGCCTGGAGAGGAGAGGACAAAGGGGAGATCTTATAAACACATATAAATCACAGAATCACAAGACCGCACTGCTGCCTCATGGTCATCCTTCAATCTACCAGGACCCCCTGGTCCCTTCCCCCTTCACTGCTCTCCAATCAACACTGATCCATGGGCTTGGTCTTTCCCAGGTGCAAAACTCGACACAGCCTTGTTGAATTTCATTCAATTTCTCCCTGCCCAACTCTCCAGCCTCTCTAAGCCACATGGCAGCACAACCCTTCAGTGTGTCAGCCACTCCACCCAGTTTAGTGTCATCAGCAAACTTGCTGACAGCACACTCTGTTCCCTCATCCAGGTTATTAATGAATAGATTGAAAAGCACAGGTCCCACTACCCACCAATGAGGGACTCCACTACACGCAGGCCTCCAACTAGACTCCATCCCATTGATCACGACTCTCTGGCTTCTGTCCTTCAACCAGTTCACAATCCACCTCACTACCCAATCAGCCAGACCACACTTCTTCAATTTAGTTGTGGGACCTAATGGGTGGGTGTCTTGAGGATGGGGCCAGGCTTTTTTCAGTGGTGTCCAGTGGCAGGACAAGAGGAAATGGGCACAAACTGGAACATGAGAAATTCCATTTAAACATAACAAGGATCTTCTTTACTTTGAGAGTGGTGGAACACTGGAACAGGCTGCATAGTGAGGCGGCAGAGTCTCCATCTCTGGAGACATTCAAAACCTTCCTGAGTGCCATCTTGTGCAACCTGATCTAGGTGAACCTGCTCTGACAGGGGGTTCGACTGGGTGATCTCTGGAGGTCCATTCCATCCCCTGAGATTGTGTGAACACATGGATGCTGCCTTTTAACAAACATGGCAAGACCAGAGCTAGTCTCATGGTCACTCTTGAGGCTGCCTGTGTACTGTGAAATGGAGCAGAGTACAAGACTTACATGTGCAGCTGCTATCTGATTCCAGTCAGAGTCCTGCTACCTGGGCAGCTGCAGCAGTCTACTCCATAGCTCAGCTATCTATCCTCCCTGAGAGCTATGTGTGCATGTTCAGAGCTAACCTGGGGTGTCTGGTATGATGTCAAAATATGTTGTAAAGAAGTACCTCTAGTCATTCCCCTTAGCCACAAGACAACCTTGATTCAGAAGGTATGTGCAAGTAAGTGTATTTGACTCGGTATGGGCTTAGGACTTAGCAGCTTAGGATTCATTGCTACCTTCTTTTGCACTGAGCTTTTGCTTAAAACACTGCAATTCCAGGAGGTAGTGGCAACATCAAACACAGGAAAAAACAGACAGCAAATTCCTCCAGCTTTCCCCAAAAGCATATGATGAGTGCATCTTGAGGTTTTAAAATTTGTTTTGGTGTCTTTGAGGAGTTGAGATAGACTGACCATATACTTTCAGCTTTTTTCTGCAGTTACAAAGGGTAGACACAAATTTTATTACATCTGAAAGCTGAGATTCCTGTGCAGCTGCTTGATTCAGGGAGCTGCAGACTTTGATAGAAGATGAAAGGATTGATTTTACAAATTACAGGAGGTGGTGAGCTGCACTCAGGTTTGCTCTCATTCTGATATTTTTGCCGTAACAGGGATATGATAATTTGCAAACAAAACTTTCTTGAGCAGCTGAGAATCAAAAATATCAGTGTGAAATGACACATTTTTACACATTGTCTGTAAATCTACATACCACACGTTCCCCAGAAATCTTGATTCTTTGGCCTCCATTTAGATAGGCATCTATGTTTATAGTAATTTCTGTCCTGAAAATTACCAGCTATGTTATGCTAGATTTAACTGGAAGCACATTTTGAAACTCAAATGCTCATCTTTAAATGCACTGCTTAAATGAAGTTTATTGGGTCTTTTTTTTTTTTTTTTTTATTGGGCTTCCCTTACGGGACTGGAATTTGGGTCTTCCTGTTTGAATGGTTGGAACTATGTCTGTTTTGCTCCACTTTCACCCTTCTCTGAACTCTGGATACAGTTTAAATTCTGGACCAGTTTTCTTATGTGGATTCACTTAGTCTACAAGTTGAACAATCGTAGACATGGAAGAAAAATGTATTCTGCTTTCAGCTATGAAATTTGTTTGGACTGAGGAGGAAAAATAACTGACACTCAGTTTTTCAAGGAAAAGTGCGGAATGCTAACTCCACAAGCTTTGCTTACCTGTTAACTATACAATGCCTTTTAGCACAGAAATTGAGGCTGCCAGTTGTGTACTTTAAGTTCTGGAGACCAGATTTTGTTCTAATAAGCACTTGAAATTTGAGAAGCTCTCCTGAATTTTATCCAAACCTCTCAATTCCTTAAAATTGTTCTCACAGCGTTACTACTGCAGGCTTTGCTTGCAACTTTTTTTTAGACATTTTTTCTTCTACTTAAGGTGGAAGTTTAGACTTTTATGTGGTATTTAGTCATGTCTGCTTATGATTCTAGTGAAGAAAAAAAGAGAGTTGAGAAAGCTTACCAGAACTGTAAGAAGTTGGGTTCTCAATACTTTTCCACTCAAATGTTTTTCATAAACTCTTCTCCCTTCCCTCTGTAAAATTCTGGCTGTCTTCGTCCTGTGGTGCTTTGCAGCTACAATCACAGAATCATAGAATCATTAAGGTTGGAAAGGACCCTCAAAGGAAAGGACCCCTAAATCATCCCCTGAAGAAACACATCTATCCTCTTCTTAAAAACCTCCAGGAATGGTGACTCCACCACCTCCCTGGGCAGCCTATTCCAATATCTAACCACTCTTTCAGTAAAGAAATTCTTCCTAATATCTAATCTAAACCTACCCTGGCTCAGCTTATGCCCATTCCCTCTAGTCCTGTCACTAGTCACAAGGGAGAAGAGGCCAACACCCACCTCCCTAGAATGACCTTTCAAGTAGCTGAAGAGAGCGACAAGGTCTCCCCTCAGCCTCCTCTTCTCCAGGCTAAACAACCCCAACTCACACACAGAATCACAGAATCATTACGGTTGGAAAGGACCCTCAAGATCACCTAGTCCAACCGATAGCCCTACACTACTCTTACCCCTAAATCATCCCATGAAGAAACACATCTATCCTCTTCTTAAAAACCTCCAGGGATGGTGACTCCACCACCTCCCTGGGCAGCCTATTCCAATATCTAACCACTCTTTCAGTAAAGAAATTCTTCCTAATATCTAATCTAAACCTACCCTGGCTCAGCTTAAGCCCATTCCCTCTAGTCCTGTCACTAGTCACAAGGGAGAAGAGGCCAACACCCAC
>VWZX01010266.1:26247-67782 GCA_013399015.1 Galbula dea
AAGAGGATAGATGTGTTTCTTCATGGGATGATTTAGGGGTGAGAGTAGTGTAGGGCTATTGGTTGGACTAGATGATCCTGAGGGTCCTTTCCAACCGTAATGATTCTGCGATTCTGTGTGTGATATCTAACCACTCTTTCAGTAAAGAAATTCTTCCTAATATCTAAACTCCCTAAGCCTCTCCTCATAAGGCCTGTTTTCCAGACCTCTAATTAGCTTAGTTGCCCTTCTCTACACCCTCTCCAGTACCTCAATGTCCTTCCTATACTGTGGTGCCCAAAACTGCACACAGTAACAGAGTAAATTATAACACTAGCCATTTTGAGCTAGTTTGATGACTGTCAGGTTCTTCACCTTTTCCTTCTCTCCTGTACCACTTTCCTCTAAGGAAAACACTGCTCTGAGATGTTATTAAGCATGATAAGGTGCTACAAACCCAGACTCCTGGATCCAGGCAGCTGGTCCCACATAGTGATGATGAACATTTTCTGTGTATGGAATTACATTTCATGTCTTGAGGAAGAGAAAGTATGTAGGAACTAATTAGAAAAAGACAGCAAAACGGTGGGCAACAGCTTTTTAAAATATATTTTCTTTTTCTAATTCCTACTGTATTGTAGGACAATGGATGTTCCATTCATAGCACCATTTCTCAAACGCTTTGTCAGCAGAATACAATACAATAGACTTGCATGTGCAGGCTGTGTCAGGTCAGGTGGAAATGACTCACATACCTCAGTAAAAGTAGAAGAGGCAAAGAAAAAAAAAAGAAAATATAGAAATTATCCTCTTTTCAAACCTCCTCTTCCTCCACTATGGACAAATCCTCTAGGATTTCTAATGTCCTCAGCATTACATTTTACATAACATGAGCCAGTTCATCTGCAGGAGCCGATCTCCACTGATCATGAATGATGGGAATAAGGGAACTGCCAAGCTTGCTATGATTCCCCAAACACCCTGATGTCCTGTGAGCTTGGCTGGGTTTACAGCAGTGTCAAGGCCACCTTAAGCACCATCAGCTGTTAATGCCTCCCAAGGAGTCATCAGCCTGATTGAGCTGTTCTCCATTTCCTGCAATACTGTCCAGAGGGAAGATTTAATGCGAGGTGGTATTACAGCTAGCTCTTACAACAGGAGTAGAGTGTGTCCCAGATGTGGCACTATGCCCATCAATTCCTTGGTTTGAAACTGTTTTTTGGTAAATACTGCCTAAATGGATCAGTGATCCTCCACAGGTTTATCAGTGTTGATATGGTGAAGGAAGGGCATCCTGAATATTGTTATTTTAGAGCTTGGATAAAGCACTGATTTCAACTTCTTTTACAATGAGTTGAAGATCATAGATATGATTTTACTGAGAAATATAGCTGCATATTATTTCAGAATTGTCATCAGAAGTTTTTCTCTGTTAATTAACTGCACAAGTTTCACCATGTTTCTTGCATGTTGAATAACTCAGAAATAGGAGTGACAGAGAGCTGGAAGCATTTCTGTGGCAACAGAATTCAGGAAATGGAATTTAAAAAAAAAATTTAAAAATTCACCTTTGAATCCTGAATTTTTCCCTACAACAGAGTTCAGTCCACATCTTTCATTTACATTAAATATATGAAACATAAATGAAACCTGTTTGGTTTTTATAGAACTCTGAAGCCATAATAGGCATTTATATAATATTTTGGAAAAATTCCAATGCTGTTACTGACACTACATTGTGTGACGGTTTAATAGCATTAATATCTGTTGCAATTTTAATTATAAAGCAGTCATTTAATCTGATATTTAGAATAAAAATTGTGATATTTGCTGTTTACTTGAAGCTTGTTCTCTAACACAAAAATCTTAGTTTTGTCCTTAAAATTAATGCAAAAAGCTTGAAATAGGATTTTTATTAAAAAAGCAAATAAGCCTCCTACTCCATCTGAATTCAGTCTATTAAATTTTTTAGAAATCATACAGTTGAAAATTTTTAAAGGAAACAGGACAAGATAAGGCAATGCAAGATCACAGAATCACAGAATCACAGAATATTAGGAGTTGGAAGGGACCTCAAAAGATCATTTAGTCCAACCACCCTGCCACAGCAGGATTCCCTACACCAGGTCACACAGAAGTGCGTCCAGACAGGTTTTGAATATCTTCAGAGAAGGAAACTCCACAACCTCTCTGGGCAGTCTGTTCCAGTGCTCTGGCACCTGAATTGGGAAAAAATTTCTACGTGTATTCACACGGAATCCCCTATGCTTCAGCTTACAAGCATTGCCTCTTGTCATGTCACTGGGCTTCACTGAGAAGAGCCTGACCCCATCCTCCTGACACACACCCTTCACATATTTCAAAGCAGAGATGAGGTCACCCCTTAGCCTCCTCTTCTCCAAGCTCAAGAGACCCAGCTCCCTCAGCCTTTCCTCAGAAGGAAGATGTTCCAGCCCCTGAATTATCTTAGTGGCTCTGGGCTGGACTCGTTCTAGCCGTTCCCTAACTTTCTTAAACTGAGGGACCCAGAACTGGACACAACATTCCAGATGCAGCCTCACAAGGGTAGAGTAAAGAGGAAGAAGAACCTCTCTTGACCTACTAACCACACCCCTTCTAATACACCCCAAAATCCCATTAGCCCTCCTGGCCACAAGACCACACTACTGGCTCATGGTCATCCTTCCATCTACCAGGACCCCAGATCCCTTTGCCCTTCACTGCTCTCCAACAGCTCAGTCTCTAACGTATACTCACACATGGGGTTGGTCTTTCCCAGGTGCAAGACTTGACACTTGGCCTTATTGAATCTCATTAAATTTTTCCCTGCCCAACTCTCCAGCTCATCTAAGTCTCGCTGAATGGCAGCACAACCCTCCAGTGTGTCAGCCACTCCACCCAGTTTAGTGTCATCAGCAAACTTGCTGACAGTGCACTCTCTTCCCTCATCCTGATCACTAATGAATGGATTGAATAGTACTGATGCCAGCACCCACCCCTGAGGGACTCCACTAAACACAGGCCTCCAACTAGACTCCATCCCATTGACCATTACTCTCTGATTTCTGTCCTTCCACCAGTTCACAATCCCATACTGGTGAGGTGCTAAATTGCCGTTGGTGCTCTGCAAATTTGCATCAGTTTATGGTCAATCCTGATTGTATCAACATCTAGGCATGATCCCATCCCGACCTTGTTGTGGGTGGTATGGCCAAGTTTATGCATATCCTGTGCCTGATAATTGCACTATTCCTAACATATATGTTTCTAGGACATTTTAATATGCTTCAGTCTTAGGAGCTAACGAGCTGTCAGTCTTCCTGACAGATATTTTTCTAGTAGCCTCTTGAGGTAAGTCTAAAGCAGAAAAGCTCCATCTAAAGCCAAAGATTATTAGAATCAATTTAATAAATGAAACCAAAGTGTACATGCTTGTATCAGTAACTGCATTTTTGGTCAGCAGTACTGATCAGGAAGACTTGCAGCAATACAGCACCTCCTTAATCATTGTATAGACTGTTTTGAGCAACAAGACAGGGAATTTGTCAGTGGATGTACTTATTTATACATGTGTTAAGGTTAGCCACAGAAAGCATGTTTTCGTAACTGCATGATCCATGTGGTCTGTAACATGGAAGTAAATGGAGCATTTACAGTACTCCAGGAAGATGACATGAAGGGCAGGGAAACGCACTGTATTTTGGGTTTGCAGGCAAGGTGTGAGTTCCCATTTCTCTGTTGATTCGAATAATACTCCCATGCGCACAAGAACCTCTGTGCTTTAGCTGACATTCCCCTGCAATGGCAGTGGACACAGAGAAGTAAAAGGAGCTCTTTGAATGGTGCTTGCTGTCATTACATTTAAAAAGGCATGCTACATACAGCTTGTGTCAATGTGAGTGATGCTCCATCAACACACTTTATCACTTTGAAAAAGTAATCACCAAAACCCTTAGAGCACACACCTATCTGGAAATTACCATCATTACTGCCTTATGCTTATATGCTTGTATGCATATCTTTTTTCCAGTAGGTGCACTAGGTAAATGATCTCAGTACATATTCCCTTCACTTCAGAACAGGATACAGATGTAATTCTCACTAAAGAAAATGTGCAAGTTTGGGGATAAAAACACCTATTTGGCTGTCCTTTCTGGTATATCACAGTCACTGCTAAACTATTTTTAAAACTCTCTGCTAACTATATTAGGCAAATGCCCTGTTTTGAACTCCTGTGGAATACTGATGTTTACTCTACCTAGTGGTGTACTTTAACTAAATGACAGCTTAGGAGAGTACTGCTTGTAGTTCAAGGAAAAATCCAATTTTATGCTGCAGTCTAGGTTCTGCCTTTTGCTTGGTCCATATGTTTGCCATGGCTCTTTTTGTTATGTCATGATGCAACTTTCTGTTCACCATATTAGTCTTAAACAGCTTTTAATTTTTAATATTAGTGGAGTTGCTTGTGGAGAACAGAGCTATCCATCATGTCAAAAAGGAGCAAAATTTGGGCTTTTGACTGGAAATTCCCCTGTGCATTTATTTCTCTGTAGTGTACCTTGCAAATCCTGTCTATGCCGCTGGCAAAATTAAACTATTCAAATAAATGATACCAAGGTCAGTTTTCAGCAAGATGGTTTCCAGAAGATATGTGTTTAGACATGTTAATTCTATTTCTACGCATATTTACACAAAATATTTCAGAAGTGAGATGTTTAAAAAAATAGATGTAATATTTTCCTTAGAAGTGTAATTCAGTCACTAAGATGGTTACTCAAAAGAGAAGAAAGATGTTCTTTAGCATGCTGGAAAACAAATTGATTTCTTCAGAGGGACACAGACAGTGTATGTACTGAGACATAAGCACATCGTATTGCCTCTCCTGTAATTTTGCTCTTGTGGTTTGGTCATGGAAAGTAAACCATTCTATAATTCCTACCTTTTTCTTCACTTGTTCTGCTGTGAAAAACCTGTACATGTACATAATGTAAATAATATCTTTCTCAAAGACACTGTGTTTCAGATATTCAAGTGTGTGTGTCAGGGTTGGTGTCTCAATTTAACTTCCAATCTTGAGAACAAAGGCCTGGGACTTCAGATACTTTAAAATAACTATAAATTCATTTGATGTGCCTAGTTTATAAACTTGTCCAATCCACTGCTTACACTGATGGTGGGACAGGAGGAGCAGTTATGAGTCCTGTATGCACACAGTTGAAATTACTGCTTGTAGCAGACGGCTGATTGACTGACTTCCACATGGACAAAGCAGTATTCAAAGATGTTCCTGCTGAGGTCTCGTATCCCTGCTAGTTTGCATGACCATCCAACCCTATGTTGAATCTCATATCTTGAATGTTAGTCAAGATTTAAAAGATGTATAGAATTTTTTGTGTGGGAGAAAGACTACTGAAGGCATTTTGTGCTAAGAGCAGAAAAGGTTTTTTTTATATAAATCCATTGACTTTAATTAAAGCATAGGTAAGAATGGTCCTGTCAGTTAAGATGTTATTCTGCAGTTTGCAAGATCTGGGTTCAATTTTTTATGTTACTGCAAACATCCTTCTTGAGGTTGGATGGGTAACTTAGTCTGTACAACGATAAAGTCCTCTTTTATAAATCAGTAACCACACACTTTAGCAACCTATCAATCTGTACTAGATTGTGAGATAGATAGATCTGAATTAAGAGATGTTCAGATCTATGGCGTGGAGGATCATATTCATTTCCAATCTGGTTAGACTCCAGTCAGGTAGTTTAGAAAGTTTACTCTTTTTTTTTAATTTTTTGACTTTTTCAACACTTAACTTTTAACTCTTATGTTTTATTTCAACTCAAAACAACTCATGTTTTAAAAACATGGGGGTTTTGAGGATTGAGTGATGTAAAAAATCTTAAGAAAGAGGAGACTGTAATGATAGGTAGGAGCATCTTGTGGAAAAACAAAAGAAATTCTTCGGGTGTAAGCAAAAAAGCAACCTAGAAAAGTATACCTGCAAAGTTGATCTCAATGAATTCTTAATGCATATTGAGAGAGCAGGTGAAATTTTCCTCACCATCTCTCTGAAAAGGAATTTTTTAATAAATTCTTAAGCTGAACTAAATCAGTTTTACCTAAGTAGAATAGAGTAGAAAAGAAACAGCATCCATTTTCTTTGTTTATACACCAATTATTGGAGTGTTTGTTTTCAAGACATCTAGACTGCATTTAGTAATTTAAAGCAGATATATGTTGGAATCAAGGAGAACATAAATTGTGAGGTTGAGTAGATTAATAAGGTAGAAGAAATGTATTCTATCAATGAGACTGTAGAGGATGCAATTAATAGTTTGATAAAACAGATGAAATAATGCAATATGTTTAGCACAATATTTCATAAGATGTATGTTTATTGTATATGCTAGAATCCTTAAGAAATCTGTGGAAGGGGCTTTAGTTGAGAACTTACATGATGAAGCAACCTAGAAAAGGGAAGAAGTCAAAGAGTAAGTCCTGTCTAAAAGAATTGTCAGTGATACTTTCACCTTAATCTGGTGTAATAAATTACCCCTTGGCTGCCTTTTTCTTATAATCCATAGGGAAATTAATATGCATTTTGTCCAGGAGAGTGCCATCTTTTTGTCTTATGATCAAGAGCAGAAAGAAAGACATTAGTATAAGTAATGACAGAAAGCTTTCAGGCAGTGGAAGCTACTTATTTAACAATGTCCAATGCACTCTGCCAGAATATTCTGTCATGTACACTAAACAGGAGCGTGGAAACAAGGAATTGACCTCTCACAAAACTCAGTGTGGTATGAGTTAAGTATGATATACTTAATTCTTTGCATGGGTTTAGAAGAAACACTCTTGATCTGTAGTGGAGGAGGGTTGTGCTGCCATTGAGCAAGACTTAGACAGGCTGGAAAGTTGGGCAGGGAAAAATTTAATGAGATTCAATAAGGCCAAGTGTCAAGTCTTGCACCTGGGAAAGACCAACCCCATGTGTGAGTATACGTCAGAGACTGAGCTGTTGGAGAGCAGTGAAGGGCAAAGGGGTCTGGGGGTCCTGGTGGATGGAAGGATGACCATGAGGCAGCAGTGTGGTCTTGTGGCCAGGAGGGCTAATGGGATTTTGGGGTGTATTAGAAGGGGTGTGGTTAGTAGGTCAAGAGAGGTTCTTCTTCCTCTTTACTCTACCCTTGTGAGGCTGCATCTGGAATGTTGTGTCCAGTTCTGGGTCCCTCAGTTTAAGAAAGTTAGGGAACGGCTAGAACGAGTCCAGCCCAGAGCCACTAAGATAATTCAGGGGCTGGAACATCTTCCTTCTGAGGAAAGGCTGAGGGAGCTGGGTCTCTTGAGCTTGGAGAAGAGGAGGCTAAGGGGTGACCTCATCTCTGCTTTGAAATATGTGAAGGGTGTGTGTCAGGAGAATGGGGTCAGGCTCTTCTCAGTGAAGCCCAGTGACATGACAAGAGGCAATGCTTGTAAGCTGAAGCATATGGGATTCCGTGTGAATACACGTGGAAATTTTTTCCCAATTCAGGTGCCAGAGCACTGGAACAGACTGCCCAGAGAGGTTGTGGAGTTTCCTTCTCTGGAGATATTCAAAACCTGTCTGGACGCACTTCTGTGTGACCTGGTGTAGGGAATCCTGCTGTGGCAGGGTGGTTGGACTAGATGATCTTTTGAGGTCCCTTCCAACTCCTAATATTCTGTGATTCTGTGAAAATGAAACAAGAACTGGTCCCATGGGTGATAACTTTTCTTGTTTTTCTTTCTCCCTATGTGTACACAGCTCAAATAGACTTGTGGGTCCCATAGTCAGTTCTGTGATAACTCCCTGTACAAGTCTCATCTGGTAGAGGGCTCTGAAATCCCTCTAGGACAGTAGGAGAAGTACTACTACTAGATGAGAGCAAGAACCATGCTTTTGGAAGTGTATTGGGTCTGGCTGAGCTGTAATTCATCCCCATAGTGACCCTCACAGTGCGGTGTTTTGCATTGGTGACTAGCAGGGTGCTGATAACACACCCGTGTTTTGGCTGCTGCTGGGCACAGCACTAGCACTGTGACATTCCTTCTCTGGTTGGGGGGCAGGACCCTGGGAGGGAAGTCGGGCAGCCAGCTGACCCAAACTAACCAAAGGGATATTTCATACCATATGACGTCAGCTCAGATATAAAAGCTGAGGCACGGAGCAGGGGGGTGGGCATTCATCGGCTAGTGACTGCTTCCTGAAGATCGCAGCCCTGCTTCTCGGGAGTGGCCGACCATCGCTGCTCATGGGGAGTAGAGATTAAGTCTGCTTTTGCTTTGCTTCTGTGCGCGCAGGCTTTGCCGTGTGTAGTGCTGATAATAAACTGTCTTGTCTCAACCCACGGGTCATTCCTTTTTCCACCTTACTCTCTCTCTCCCCTGTCCCTCTGGGAAGGGGAGTGATAGAGCGGCTGGGTGGGCACTTGGTTTCCAGCCAAGGTCAAACCCACCACAGGAAGGAAGTCTGCCCTAAAAATCCCAGAAGCAGGACTGGGAGTTGGCTATAAAGCAGGAAAAGTAGCATGTGTACAGTTGAAAAAGGGGCTTGAATCTAAAAGCAGTGTGCAGGGACTAACAATAGAGTACAAGGTTGGGTAGGAAGCTTTATGATGTGGTTACTTGAAACAAAGAAAAAGACTGGGTAAGAACAATCTTCGTCCTGGAAAGAAATTACTGCAGAGGAAGCTGTGATATTGCATGGTTATCCCTAACAGTATATCCACCAAAACTTCTAACTGATGCACCAGAAAACTGACTTTTGATTTTGTTCATGATTTTTTCTACCCATGGCACATGAAGCAAGATGTTATTCAACACAGACACTTACTACTTCTCGAATCTTCCACAGACTCTGTAAATTGAAGCAGCTACCACCTGCAGTGAACAGGCAGTATAAAGTTTATAACTGGAGACTCCATGGGGAAGGATATAGTTACTGGTTTTATAGGGGTGTGTGCAAACTAATTTCATCATGTGGTGCAAAACAGACCACTGAAATGAACTAGCTTTTGTTAAAGTGTTTGTGTCTACATAGTGAGAAGCACAGTCTGAGGACTCTCACTGTTAGCTCAGGAGCTGCATTAGTCCTCTAACTCTTTTTCATTGCCTGAGCTATGTTGTCAAAGATATGTTCAAGATCATATGCTGACATTTGTGAAGCCAGGATTCATCTTTAAGTAATACTAAAAAAACTTAATAAAAAGTTAGCATTTGCCTGAGGGGGTTTTTTAATTGTTTTTGGTTTATTTGGGGTTTTTTGTGTGTTTAAATGTTCTGGTTGCTTGCTCGGTTGGATTTTTTTTCCATTTAAGGGGTTTTTGCTAAAACCTTCATGAAAGCATATTTAATAAATAATAATAGAAACCACAGAAAATAGATGCATTCAGGAGAACTATTTTTAGCTTTCCCTGGGGCTGAGGTATCTTAGGTTTTACAGGTGAGGATAGTATACTTCTAGTGAGGATGCGAGCTTTGTGAAGGACCATATCCTAGCAGAACTGAGTACATCTGAACCACGCCTGAAGAATCTGATCCAATGCACTTTTATGTTCAGGGTGCACTTACTTGTTTGTGCAATATAGAGTTGAGACTTGTTGAGCATTTTCACTATTAGAATAGGTAGACATACTGTAGGCATCCCTCCAAACTGCAGTCCAGTGCAATGTGCTGTTTACTTAAGATAGCAATCAGTGTGGGCTGTAAAAGAGTCATCTGTCCCATTTATTTATCTTTCTGTGTATGGACTTTGTAGAGTAATGGACACTAAACCTTTTTTTCTTGCATGTGTTTTTGGAGTTGTTTACTATTAAGTGAAACCTTTCTACATAAATAATGTATCCATTCCTTTCTATTCAATGACATAAATAGGTCCTCTGCTTATGAACATTAAGGATATCACATAGGATAGCTGAAGGCAGAAAATCAAAGCTAAAGTTATTACTTTGTCCTTAACTTCTCCTATTGTACTTTTATTTGTCCACCGTAAGAATTTGATTTCAGATATGGAAGTCTAGCCTTAACTTTGGATGTCCTAGACTTTCCCAATGCAAACTAGGTCTTACACTTTTAAAATTGGTTTCCCCACCTCCTACCCTTTGTATTTAAGGTTATTTTTAACTGAACTGTCTTGTTAACCTTGGAGGACATCAGTGGGGCTAAAAGCAAGTAATAACAGCTCAACAACATTCTCCCCCGCAGACAAAACTCTGCAGACTGTCTGGAAAAGCTCATATTCAAAGCAAAGAAACTGACTGGTTCCTTTTCTTTGAGTTCATTTGGAATTTTCTTTTTAGGGACAGTTTTAGCAAAGGAAGTTGCAAAAAATTAGTAAAACAGAGTCGGAAGAGGGGCCACTGCCACACAAATAGATCTCATTTGCATAAATTGAGTCTCTTTCTGCAGAAAGGGAAGAACTAATGCAGAGCCTGTTTCCACACAGCACCCTTTAATCTTCAGGGAACTACATTGTAAAATATGATGGAAAATAATGCCACTTTGTTTATTATACTTTGCTTGCCAAATCTGAGTCTCGTAGAACCTGCCAAATGTTAACTTGAGACATCAATGTTAACTTGAGACTCTTTCCAAATGTTGTTACACTCTCAGAGGGCAGCGCGGGCTGTGAATTGTCCTAAATGGGACGTATTAGCAATGTGTTACCACAGTTTTTCAAAAGAAAGATTGTAAGGAGTATATGAACAAACTGGAGTATTCTGCCACTAAACTTTTTTCCAATTATTAAGTGTTTTAAAGGACGAATAAGATCACTGCAATGTTTTCCTTTTTTCCCGTCTTCCATTATTATCCATATGAGAGGACAGTAATAATTCAAGAAAAATATATCAGACTAATCAGAAATGTATAAACTTGCTTGTAGAACATCTCCTTCCATTTCAATAGCATATAATATTACAAGGTGCAGGTGAGATTACTCAATTTTTCTTTCCTTGTCTTTCTCTGCTGGGATTTACTAGTGTTCATGTTTATATCCAACTAATGAAGCCTCCTGCTGGTGTGGGTTATTTTAAGAGAGCGCATTTTGTTATTTTATCTGATTTGGTTTTAAAAATTTATTATTTTAGCTCTGCTTCTGTTGACTGAGAAGCATAACTTAACACAAAGAAAGCAAAGAGTGCCACAGCAAATGTAGTAATGAGGAGAAGCCTTAGCACAAGTTTTCTTCTTGAATATGAGCAAAAGTTCCATCTGCATAATAGTAAAAAATATGCTGATAACGAATTCAAGCAAAACCTTTACAAATTAACTGTTCCATGTCAAGTGCTGGGTGAGAGAGATTAGCTTTCAGACCTACATTCAAAAGTTGTATCAGCTCTGGGCTTTGGTCAGCTCTGGATTATGTTCTGAAGATTCTGTTACGGATGTGGCTCATATATTTCAAAAGCTGGAAAATTTTAGTGCTCTTATACGTTAGACCGAATTCAAGTATTCAAGAATTCAAGACTTTCTTCTTGGGTCTGATCCTCTGGTCAGTACAACTAAGCAATGTTTTCACCTCCCACTTCTAACGAATAGTGCAAATCTGGTTTCCCCAGTCAAGATATGAAGACTTTCCCTCTGACAACCCAGGTTTGAAACAGAGAGAACCATTGTCCATTCTGCAGAGTCTAAAGGAACTGCTGTGAACACAGGACCAAACGCTGTTGCTAATAAAATTTTCATGATACAGAAGACCTTATGACTTACTTACACAATTTGGAACATACATGCTTGTGCTCAAATGTTAGCTAAATGGGGGCTTATGTGTGTGTGTATGCCTTTTTATTTTTAATAAAGACTAGTTGAATGTGCACTTGGAGAATTCAAGGCAAGTGTCAAATTCCATGTCTTTGTTTTGTTTAATCAAAAGATATTTTGCTAGAGTGAAGGAGTCTTCTGAATATAGTTCTTTTACATCACCTTCTCATTTAGTGGTAGTAAACACATAACAAGGAAAAATATAATAGAAAGATGAAGCCATTTACCATTGGACTTATTTTTGTATTGCTGTATTAAACCAGGAGGCTTATTTCTACACAGACAGTTTCAGAATGCTGTAATGAAGTAGTAGCTAACTGCATCTGCTCTGCCTATTCCTCCTCATTTGTGGTGCATGTATATTCTAGATGCTCAGAATCTTCATGTTTGATGAGAGCAGCTCTGTCAAAAAAGACCTGGCAGTCCTGGTTGACAAGAGGATGACCATGAGCCAGCAATGGGCCCTTGTAGTCAAGAAGGCCAATGGCATCCTGGGGTGCATCAATAATAGTGTGGCCAGCAGGTTGAGGGAGGTTCTCTTTCCCCTCTGCTCTGCCCCAGTGGGGCCACACCGGGAGTACTGTGTCCAGTTCTGGTCTCCCCTGTTCAAGAAGGACAGGAAACTTCTGGAGAGGGCACAGAAAATGGCTACAAAAATGATTAGATACCTTCAACATCTCTCTTACAGGGAAAGGCTGAGAGAGCTGGGGTCAGTTAGCCTGGAGAAGAGAAGACTGAGGGGGGATCTTGTCAATGCTTATCAATACTTAATGGGTGACTGTCAGGAGAATGGGCCAGGCTTTTTTCAGTTGTGCCCAGTGACAGGAAAAGAGGAAAGAGACACTATCTGGAACACAGAAAGTTCAATCTAAACATAAAGGGGAACTTCTTTACTTTGACTGGACCAGGCTGCCTAGGAAGGTGGCTGACTCTCCGTCTCTGGGGACATTCCAAACCCACCTGGACACCATCATGCACAACCTGCTCAGTGAACCTGCTCTGACACAGGGATTGGACTAGGTAATCTCCAGAGGTCCCTTCCAACCCCTGACATTCTATGATTCTGTGAGAAAATGTATGAGTAGAATTAAAAGGCTCTTCTTGATGTCCCCTATTAACGGCCAGGATGACACAAGGATTCCAGGATGCAGATGTTGGAAGCTAGGTAAGCTATGCTGCCTAAATTCTGCAAGTGTTTTAGAGTCACTGCAAAGGAGCTTTGACTAGGGGTGTGAATGTAGTAACCTCCTCCTACCCTTTCTTACCATGCTTCTAGTTACTGAAAAAGAAGATTCCTCATTGAAGTTTTTGTTCAAATACAGTGGGAACTAGAGTCTAAGTTCAAGGCCTTTTGGCTGACTAGTCTGTTATAGGGTATTTGTAATAACAGATGGCAATTCCAGGCCAGCACCTGTGCCCTTAACTTGCCATTGTTAGATGTAGTGAATACTGCAGCACAACAAGCATGAGAAAGCATTCCTTTTTTTTTTTTCCTGGAAAGCTGTGCAGCTCAGCGTTTTGACATGACCGCAGTACCCATCAGAAATTTCAGGGCCCAGTCTGCCCATAGGCTTTGTCAATAGTCATCTCTGTGGACCCATATAATGGCCTAATTAGTACACAACAGCACAGGATAGTAATGCACAGGAGAAAATCTGAAAGACATTATTATTTTATATTTAGTTTTGAAAAAAACATTCCTTTATCCTAGATTAGCTTCTTGTGAACTCATTCCAAAAGCACATGCAGATATATGTAGTCCTGTCAGCAAGAAATTATCATCAGCCCAAATAATAAAAAAGCTGTAGATATTTGTATTCTTACTCCCTAGAGAAGCAGAAAGGAAATTCTGTTTCCCAGTAAAACCTCTTCGTGCCTCTGTCACCTTATATTTTCTATACATTCATGGTTGTACTGGGAAAAAATCCTTGGTTTTGTAGCTATCTCAACAGATAGGCAATGCATGACATTATGCTACAGGGATTGTGAAATGGTTAAGTTGGAGTTATGTATTACTTTTGCAGCCACACCAGCCTCCCTTTTAAATTACTGCATGCAATTAAGAGGCATAAAGGAGAATAATTCAGCTTTTTAAATGTTTTGTACTCTTTCATTGCTGGAAATATTTAGAGAAAAATGACCATTTGGTGGTACCAATGGCACTGGGAGATTTAAGTTGGGAAAAACTTACATCTTGCAAACACTTCTAATTGTCAAATAAATGCTAAATGCATTAGTGGTCAAAAATCACTAAAGATAAAAGTCTTTAGGCATGTACCTTGACCTAATATTTATTTCAACATTTAGTATTTGTATTCTAATTCTGGAGAAAATAGCTTTACATTTCATGTGTCAAGTTTTCATGACTTCTTTTGGCAAGGAGATACACTTTGAAAATGGCAGATTCTGTGTGCCTTAGAAAGTGTTTTAGAGACAGAAAGATGAACAAAACACAATAGTAATGTTTTCAAATTTCATGAAAAAAGGTAAATTTTGGGAGGAAAAGCTCATATTTGACTTATCTTTATATTTAAGCCCTAAATATTGGCTAAATTCGGGAATATGACAGTTTGCTTATGCCAGTTTACCCTTTATAATGTCAGACTGCTTTCATAAACTGTTTCAGTTTTGTTTAAGAAAAAGATTTCCTTTCACTTTAACAGAGTAAGAGTTCAGCATCCTTCTTCCAGCTTTGCTCTGCTGTCCTGTGAGATGGAAAATGACTCTTCAGACTAAAAGCCAGTTACCAATGTGCTGTATAGTTTTTGGGGCCTTTGAGAGACAGTTCCAAACTCTAAGCTTGCTCTTGCCTTCATAGATACATAGATCAGGGTTAGCGCATGCTGTATCCTATGTTTTCTATTATCCATATGTAGCTTTTCCCTATGGCTTTTTTCAGTCTGGAGATGGAATGGATTTCTAACTTTGCATCATCTTTCCAGCTTAATATTTTCTTTCACTACTTTTGATCTACTCCCATGGAAATTCCATACTGGCTATCAAGGATCAGGTTTAAAATCAGAACTTTTTTCAAACTCTGTAATCCATTTCCTCTCCATTGGTGAGACTGACAACCAGAAGAAATGCCAAATTTAAGTTAATGTATTTATACAGCTTTTAAGAGGAAGTGTAGCTCATATTTATTTGTATTGTATGTTAAAAGACTTGGGAAGTTTTTTAGGGATTACCTACAATACTTTTTACTGCATTTCTTGTCAAGCAGTTCACAGGTTACTCCGACTTTAACTCACGTTAATCCTTGTTATCTCAGTGGTGTAGACAGGGCCAAGTAAGCTTAAGATGTATTCAGATAAAGTCAGAGGAGTTGTTGTGGGGAGAAATTCTTGTCGCCAAAGGCAAAGCAACAGCTCTGCGGTGTCCAGCTGAAAAGCTACGTAGTCACACATGGGGCAATAACAATGATGATGGTAATATTAGTCATCCAAACAAACAGTGAAATGTTTTCCTCATAAATTTATAGTCTTTCTAGAAAAGACGGAGTCAGAGTGGGAGATCAAGTCTGCTATCAGCCTCTGGTGTTGTCCTGGTTTGAGTTAGAACAGAACTAATTCTGTTCAGTGATTTTACTTTTTAGCTCAAGATCTTCCAAGTAACTGCACTTACTGAAATTAACAACATGTTTTTGCAGACTCTATCTGCTTCTACCAGTGATAGGACCCAAAGTTTAGAGTTACTATCAAGGACTGGTATGCAGACCAAGGTCAGTGCTAGATCTTATGTTCCATTGTAGAGGGTCAAGGCTGGGCTGACCACCAACCCAATGACAGACGCTTCTCCCTTAACCCCCTCGCGCTCCCCCACGGGAGAGGAAAGGGGATAAGAGAGAGACAGAGAGACTTGTGCATTGGAAAATAAAACTAAAACTGCTTTAATAATAACAATAGTGTTGAATGAAATATGTACAGAACCCAATACCGAACCCAATCCCCCCTTGATGATAGCTACGCCACCGCGGATGCTGTGACAGTAGGCCTCAGCAGCAGATGAGTCCAGCTCAGGGGCTGGATCCTGGTACTGGATGCAGGAACTTGGGGATCACCGAAGTACAGGAGAACAATCCAGCAATCCGGGAATCAGGAAAAGGAAATCTCACAAGGGAATCAGGAATCAGAATCCCCCAAGCGAAATCTAGCAAGGGAAAAACTCCAGCAAGGAAGGGGAAAAAAAATCTAACAAGGAAAGATCCAACAAAGAAAGATCCAACAAAGAGAGATATAACAAGGGGGGACTTACCCCCAGCTTATATATCCAATATGACGTATATGGGATGAAATACTTTAGTTGGTCAGTTTAGGGTCATCTGCCCTGTCTGCTCCTCCCTGAAGGTGCAGCCTTTACCCTGCACCCCCCAACAGGAGACACAAGATTTAGCAGTGACCTTGCTCTGCATACCAGTCCCTGGCAGTAAATCTAAACATTAGGCCTTATCACTGCTAGAAGCTGGCAGTGTCTGTGAAAACATGCTGCTAGTTTCAGAAACTGTAGTTTCTTAGAGGAGCTTTAGCTAAAAAGTAAAATCACTGAACAGAATCAGTTCTGTTCTAACCCAAACCAGGACATCCATGTTGGGATGTGCAGAGTAAAAGGCTGCATCTGTGGGGAGAAGCAGACAGGACAGGTGACACTAAACTGACCAACTAGGTATTCCATTCCATACATATCATATTCCGTATACAACTGAGAGATCACGAGGGTCAGGCTCTCTTCTTCAATGGCCTGTGTCTGAGGAGGGTTCTGTCTGTTCTGCTTTTGATCCCACCCCATGAGTTCCTGAATTCAGTTCCAGGATCCAGCTCCTGAGTCTGTTTCCCATCTGTCACTGAGTCTAGTCTCAAACTTCTGCCACATATCAGTAGTGACAGTGATGTAGTTTCCATCGGGGTGGAGGGGAGGTGCATTTGGTGTTGATTTTATACATATTTGTATATATATTACATTTTATTTTTATTATTTTCATTAAAGTAGTTTTAGTTTTCTTTTCCAATCTGCAAGTCTTTCTCTCTCTCTCATTCCTTTTCCCTTCCCGTGGAGTTGGGAAAGAGAGGGTAGCAGAGAGTCTGTCACTCAGAAGCTGGCCAAGCCCTAACTCTTGACAGGCACAAATAGATGACTGGGATAAAAACAGATCAAGAAAGTATCCAAGGCCACACAGGAGTTCTGTGTCATTGGACCAACAATATTCAGTCTCCATTTTTTCACAGTTCATGTGCCAGAGCACTGGAACAGACTTCCCAGAGAGGTTGTGGAGTCTCCTTCTATGGAGATATTCAAAACCTGTCTGGACACGCTTCTGTGTGACCTGGTGTAGGGAATCCTGCTGTGGCAGGGGGGTTGGACTAGATGATCTTTCGAGGTCCCTTCCAACTCCTAATATTCTGTGTTTCTGTGATTCTGTGATTAAGTCTAAATCATTACTTAATTGTAAGTATTTTCTGTAGCCCACTGCAAAAAATTAGTGTAGTGAAGGTATGTCTTAGCAGAGGATTGTTGTGGAGCAGTATTAGCTAGAAAGTGTTGTCTCTACAATTGGGCCAACCCATGTCTGTAGGCTTAAAAGTACAAAATAAAATAAAAAAAGAAAGCTTAAGCACTGACTTCTTGATTTATTCTATTTATTTGAAAAGAAAAAGAAATTCTTACCTTTTGCTTAGCAAATTGGATAAACACTATTTGTACTTTGATGTTGGAGATGGATTTTGCTTTTGGGAAACTACTAATGTCAGTGTTTGTGTATTTATACTTAGTAGCCAAGTATTAATAAGTATTTAATATGTATTTAATTCTTACTTTTCCCTTTATGTATTTTTTTTCTGAAGAATTATTTTTATTATATTTATTGGGACTTTGCATATATAATATTTTCTTCTTTAATTCAGCTTAATTTTTTCATTTTGCAAATCTCTCTAAATGCTATTCTTGCTGTCTTTACTAGTGTTTTTGCCTAATAAGCACGTAAGAACAAAAATGCAGCATTGCCTACTAGAAAAAAAGAGTCTTCCAGGCAATGCAGACATTTCATTGCCCTGTGACTGGAAGTGCAGAATTATAGTTCTCATTTGAGTGTATTCTCAGTATTTACCAAGTTGCAGTGACTTATTTATCTGCTGAGATTCAATAATTGGTGATTTTAAGACCACCTAGATCTAAATTATATTTCTTTCTAGAATAATGTACAAAGAGAAAGAGAATAAATGTTTGTTTTATTTTTTTTTTGTTTGTCGCTTAAGTTCTGCTGACCTGGGATATTGTAAATTTTTCTTGAAGTTCAGAGAATTAACTCCAAAGTTCACTGTAAACCTGTTTCTTTTTGGTCTGATTCAGCTCAGGAAAGATGAGATACATTTTACGGCAGTCTGGAGCAGCTTGTTCCCAAGACTATTTATTATACATGGGCTACTGTAGAAGTTCCAGTTGGGAACCTGATGTACAGCTGAACTTGGCCTTAAGTGAATCCTCACTTGGTTAAATGCCATATTATTTAGGAATTTATACAGGTTCTCAAAACATTGAGAAGACACAAAGAAGGATGGGGACTATCACTCTGCAGGGGGGATCAAGAAGCATGGGAACAAAATATTTATAAAATTTATGACCTTCCACTTTTGATGAAATTTGAAAAAGGCAGATATGTTTTGTGAGAGTTATTGCAGTTGTATTTGATGCCAGTGCACTGTAAGCTTCTATCCTTCCTTTGGATGAATAAATGTATCTGTTTGACATACCACTTAGAGCTAGTTTTCCAGTTGAATGAAGATTGTGAAGATCTGTCCTCTAGGGGGAAGTTAATGTTCTGCATAATCCTCTACCCTCAGCCCAAACACACGACCTATTGCAATTAATCAAGGACTTCTGGGGAACTCTAATGGTGTGTGTTGGGCTGGAGGTCAGGCTGGATGAACACAGTGATCCCTCCTGGCCTTATAGCCTATAGAGTCTTTGCTGAATAAGGATGTGGCTGTTGAAACAGGTTTATTCCTCAGCTCCACATTAATTTGTATAGAACTCTAATTTAATGTAATTTAAAACAAGTAGATGCTGGAAGAAAGAGAAAGACAACTTTCACTTTTCTGGATGAAGTGTTCTCAGGGTAGTAGAAACCACTCTTTCCCTGATTGCGTAACAGGCAAGCAGGCTCTTAATCTGTGCTTTTTAATGTCATGAATAATAAAGGAGTATAAATGTAGAACCAGGTGCTTGTTTGTGTTAGCTGTATAAGCCTGTTATACTCCGTAAAATACGGATACAAATTGTTATTTGTGCAACCAAGTCAGATACTGGGAGTATGAGACCAATTTTTCAGATAGGCAGTGGTCAGCAAACATGCTGACAGTTCCACAATACCATACATGTTAAAGAGAAACTAGGGTTTGTTTTTTCCCCAATTATAGGATTGTCAGAGTTGGAAGGGACCTCAAAGATCATCCAGTTCCAACCCCCCTGCCTGGAAGGGACACCATCCACTAGATCAGGTTACCCAGGGCCCCATCAAGCCTTGTCTTAAAAGCTTCCAGGGATGAGGCCTCCACAACCTCTCTGGGCAACCTCTTCCACTGTCTAACCACCTTCTTAGTGAAAAACTTCTTCCTAATATCCAACCTAAATCTACCCTCCTCTAGCTTACACCCATTTCCCCATGTTCTATCACTGTCTGACCTCCTAAAAAGTCCCTCCCCAGCTTTCTTGTAGGCCCCCTTCACAAACTGAAAGGCCACAATGAGGTCCCCTCAGAGCCTTCTCCTCTGCAAACTGAACAATCCCAACTCTCTCAGTCTGCCCTCGTAGAAGAGGTGCTCCAGTGCTCTGATCATTCTCACGGCCCTTCTCTGGACTCACTCCAGCACCCCCATATCCCTATTGTAATAGGGGCCCCAGAACTGGATGCAGTATTCCAGCTGGGGTCTCACAAGTGCAGAGTAGAGGGGGAGAATCACCTCTCTCAACTCGCTGACCACGCTTCTCTTGATGCAGCCTAGGATAGGGTTGGCCTTCTGGGCTGCAAGCTCACACTGGCTGCTCATCCACCAACACCCCCAAGTTTCTTTCCTCAGGGCTGATCTCAAGCCAATCTTCACCCAGCCTGTACTGGTGCTTGGGATTGCCCTGACCCAGGAGTAGGACCTTGCACTTGTTCTTGTTGAACTTCATGAGGTTGGCATGGGCCCACCTCTCGAGCCTGTCCAGGTCCCTCTGGATGGCATCCCTCCTCTCCAGCGAATCAACCATTCCACATAGCTTGGTGTTGTCATTCTTTTAGTAGAACTGAATCTAGCATTAGAAATCTGTACCCCTCATCTGCACAAATACAAAGTGGCTGTGCTCCCCAGACTACAAACACCTTTCCTTCAAAAAGCATGCAGTTTTGAGCACCTGAGGAGTATAGTCACATGTTGAAAACATCCTGTATACAGTTCATCTCCAGAGATGAACACACATCTTTCTATTCCTTTGATTACTAAAATGTCAGTATTTGTCACTTGCTTAAAAGAAAACCAACCTCTGCTTTACCTTATTTGCAGAGGCAGATGAAATGTTGGGTGAAACTAGAGCAGTCAGAAGAAAGAAAGTTTAAAAAGCTTAAGAAAAAACTTAAGAAATCATTCTAAATCATTAGTACTTATTTCTGGTGGATTGTTACAGTTCTGCTTTTGCAATAACTTAATCCATACATTTACTTCAATTTTCCAGATTTCTGGAGATTACACAACTCATTAGGATTTTATCTGTAGCATATGGAGGAAAAGTGTCTTCCTCAACTTAATGTATCTTCATTACAGGACACTATCTACTTTCTGCTGCACTAATAACAGATTTTCTGCTTTGAAATATTGAAATATCTGTCCTGTGTAAATATCCCATAGGAAATTAGGGCTCCAACCTGTAATGCCCTGTGCAGACACTTAAGCACAAAGTACTGTCCTGAAGTCTAAATAAACAAGAAGCTAAATTTATGGTCTAAATTAAAGAGAAAATAAGTAATGACTGACAAAGAATTGTTCCTGTGTTGCAGGTGGGAAGTGGAATCAATGCAGGATTGAGTTATTTAATGTGACCAGAGTTATGCGGGCAACACATGGCAGCTACTGGCATTGAATTCCTGCCTCGTACCTGCCAAGCTTAACAGCAGAATCATCCTTCTTTTTACAATGCCTTCTCTCTTTTTACCTCTCTCATGTTTTGATCTGGCAAGTGGATGTCACAGAGTAGCAGAATGTCTGCTTTATCATGTATTTTTCATTAAGAACATGTGTCAGAACAGAAGACACTGTTTAGGACCAAATGGCCCCCACAATTCTTCTCCCCACCTTTTTGCTAGACGTGGGTTTTCCTTTCTATGGCAGCAGCACTAATATTCAAACTTTTTCCATTGGTAGGCTGATGTTAGGACTGTAAGGAAGAATTTCTCTGTGCAACATTGGGGTTTTTGGTTTATCTTCGTAAAGCACAGGGAACAGATTGTGTCCATGCTAGTGTTCAATTGGTACATAGTAATCTTGGGGTTTTTTCACAAAAAAACAGGAGGAAGTGGTAAATCCTTCTGGAGACCAAAAAGCTAGGTTATGTTTGATGTATTTCAGGTAGTTACCATCTTATGAAATGCAATCAACTCTGTCTTAAAATAACGCATGTGTGATGGAGTCCTATATGTTAGTCTACCAAACTCTGGGCTGTTTGATGCGTTCTCAACTGTATCTTGCCTGCAAGTTCATAGAAATAGTCTTTGCTGTAAACACAATTGCTAAACACTATCCCTCCTCAACTGCAATGAGAAAAGATTTTACAGGGAGCTATGCCAAAGGTTTAGAGAGCTGATGGAAATATTATACTTCATTTCTGTAAGGAAGTTTCAGTGATCAGAAAGAGGAATGCTCTGCTAAGCAATGTTATAATCAGCACACTGAAGGAATGCTTTCACTTCCTATAATGTTACATGAGGAGGGAACTTCAGCCTGTATACAGAACAAAGTTGCATTAGCTAAACTTTTTTGACCTTTTGTCTGCAGTAAAATGGTGTCCTTCACTACAGCTGAGAAAGACTGAGATTCTTTTCCCATCTTCCTAGTCTCTCTGGTAGGGGTTATGCTGTTATGCTATGCAGGCTACTTAAACTCTTATGTTATTTAGTTTATACTAAAAGTGTCTAAACAAATCCAACAAGCAAGAGGGAAGAAGGTACCTTCTTTTTTAATGTGCACACCCTTTCTAGCTCTGTGCCTGTAACTGTCCTCTACACTACATGATCAAAGTACAGCCCAATGCATAAAGGACACAATAGGCAACCCTCTGTTCTTGCTAGGATTCAGGTTCCCAGGGAGTGCTGGTATCATTTTGAATAGTTTGATGTAATACTACTAATGTAGTTGAAGCTATCTGGGCTCAAGGATTTATTAGTTGTGAACGTTCATTTTTGGTTTTACTGGGTTAGTGCCAGTAAATAAGTCACCAAAACCACTATCTGAGTGTCATTTGATAGGAAGAGGCTGGGATCACAAGTAAGCCTTCTGTCTTTTAACAGAAAAAAAAAAGTGCTGAGGTAAGCTATGTCAATCCCAGCTGCATCAACATGACGGTGGGAAGACAAATGAGAGCTTTCATTGCTGGATACAGGGGGATAGAGAGCCCACAGCTCTGAAAAACCTCTTCATATTCCAGAAACAGCTGTCATAACTGAAACTGCAAGGGGCCAGTTTTTAAACTACAAGCTTTGATAAGGAGAATTCTCTCACCAGTCCTTTCTTCAGCTGATAAACACACTATAGCAACACAACCGATCTGAAAGGTGACTGGAGATTTAAATATCTTCAAAAGTTTACAAACCTCTCTTTTTATAACCTCTCAAATGCCTATGCCGAGTTCACTGCTAGCATTTCTGAAGCATCTGTCATGACAGCATATGGCTGTTGAGCCATATGACCTCAAAAATTACTGTGTAACATAAAACTTCTCAGATTTTTCTTATGGGAGGTTGAACTTCACAAAGTCAGATCTAACATTTACCTTGTTATCGGCAACAGTGAATCATTAAAACAGACACAATAGAATGGACATGGTTTTCATTTTACAATAAATATTCAGGCAATGACAGTTTTGAAATCTTCTGTTGGCCTCTCCTGGTGTGTATTCTGGGAACAGGAGGTCATGCGAAGTCAAGAGTGATGAAATGCATGCGCTCATGGTCTGACCTACTGCGAGGGGAGGGAGGCATGAGCGACATGCAGAGATCTAAGATGTGCCTATGCAAGGGTGTGTGTGCATGCACATGCATGCAACATTTGTGTAAGGGAAAGAAAGAAAGGAGAAACATGAGTCAGAGGAAAGAGGTGGTTTGTGCTGGTGGTGCAATGAACTCCAGACAGGGACTGCTTTCTCTTCACAGGGCCTGCCAGCTCCTTTTGGCTGTTGCCTGGGCAGTGGCTGGGGAATTATGAGGAATGCTTGGAAACTATATCCTTCTTTTGGACTCATGGATGGAGCAGAAGGGGGTGGATGGCTTTTCTCTGTCTTTATTTTTTGTATTCAGCAGATTAGACAGGCAGGTTGCTGTGGTGACAACATGGAGGTCTCCTGCACACCTGCACCACAAACAAGGAATCCTGCCAAGACAGACTTAGAGAATCCTGAAGCCATCTTTTTTTTTTTTTTTCCATACTGTGAGTGCACAAGAGGAGGGAAAAGGGAAAAATAGAGGAGGAGATAACAAAAGAGGGAAGAGGGAGAGGTGAAAAGCCAATCAATATTCAATCAACCTAGCTGAGTAGCAGTGCTTTGTTGCAAAATAAGACGCACATGGCATTCATAGGAGTGCTGTAAGCAAGGTGCTGTTAGGAGAAAAAAAAGGACTAGGGTTATTTTGGTTTTACCAATGTAAATGGATGTCCTGCATTTTGTGATGTCTCTGGAGGAAACCAAAATAGAGTAACTATGGAAATGGCTGAACTAAGGCACAGGACACAGAGATGTACAAAAGGTGTGTGAAGAAGGAAGCTGAGGTTAGTCCTTTGTGTCTGTCTAGTGAAGAGGTTTTTGTGTTTGTGCATGCACATAAATATCTAAGGTTTCATTTCTGAAAGGAACCCAGCCTTTAGGGAAAAAAAAGAGTGGTGTGAAAATTGACATTGTATGCCTACTTCTTTGCTAAAATAAAGTATCCAGAAGGAGGTAGATATGAGAGGGGGGAGTAAAGAAGAGCAAAGAAAACCTTTATAACCTAGAGATCCTAAAGAAAAATGTGTTGCTCTGGGATGCCATGGCATTTCTCCAGCTTCTCCTATTGAGGTAGCCAGCTCTAGGCAGACTTACTGTCCTTGCCTTACGTCTCCTGGACATTACCTTCTCTCTTGCAAACCTTCTCTTCCCCTTGTACTGTTTATCCCACCTGTCTCTTTGTAATCTCTTTCACTAATTTTTCACATCACCTTTCCACAACACCTAAAATTATTTTTTAAATGCCTGCAGAACTATCCAATGTGCAAATAAACAGCAGATTAAACAACTAAAAAAATATGTATAAGTCGCTAATGCATAGATGAGTCCTTGTTTCTGCATAAGCCAAAATGTGGCTGTTCAGAGACTTGTTTCTCTGGCAACATCTCTTGTCACTGCAGGGATGAAGACTTCCTCCAACTAGAATATTTGATAATAGAAAAAAAATAGTTTCAAGCTGATAAATTTAACCAGCACCTTGAACTTGTATTGGAGATGTTAAAAGAGAAAAGAGAAGTGGAGATAGTAGGTTTTTCTTCTATGCACAGTTTTCTGTAGCTTGTGTTTTCTGCAGGTAATAGTGATAATGAGCTTACAATTATAGTTCAAATGGCCCAACTATAATGAAGTTCAGTTGTTCTTATGACCCATTACATCTTTGTAAAGATCTTTGCCATTTCTGAGATGAAGCCAAAAAAGCCATATTTCTCCTGCTCAAATATTAGTAGTTTTGCTGGAAGGTTAACCATGTTTAAAGAAGGTAATGGCTTGTTTATAGCCTATCTATTAGATTTCCTTTTCCTTCTGGATATACTGTATTACTGTGTTTGTGGCCATATTTATAGATAAAGCCCTTTGCAGACAATTTAAATCTACCGTAAATGTAAAATACAGCCTATTGTTCATCAGTTTATTCAGATTCTGAGCTTAGAGCTCATGTCAGTAACATCTTTGGAAGAACAACTTTAAAAGATACTGCATATGCTCTGTTCCAGCTGAAGTCAGTACGTAATACTTCTTCTGACTTCTTCAGTCAGAAACCTAGGCTGACCTGAGGGGCCTCACAAAAGGACATTTTTACTAGCAGATGGCTGAGGTTTTTTTAATGTCCTCTGTTTTGCTCTGTTGAAGTGATATATTGTACTGAACTGTATTCTACACAGACAATCCAACTGAAGTGAGGAGGGAGAGTGAGTATATGATCCTGGGCATGATGTCAAATGTGAACTGACTGTTCAAGAGAGCAGACATTGTCTGTGGAGTGCTTCACTCCCCTCCAGCTAGAAACAGAACTTCACTGATAAGCTGATAAGGAGTGCATGCAAGGGACAAACCAATATGGAAACTGTGATGACGTGTAATTGTCCTGGTTTGGGTTAGAACAGAACTAATTCTATTCAGTGATTTTACTTTTCATCTCAAGATCTTCTAAGTAACTGCACTTTCCGAAACTGATAGCGTGTGTTTGCAGACAGGTGTCTGCTTCTACCAGTGATAAGACCCAATGTTTAGAGTTACTACCTAGGACTGGTGTGCAGACCAAGGTCACTGCTAAATCTTATGTCCCATGTTGGGGGATGTAGAATAAAAGGCTGCACACCTGTGGGGAGAAGCAGACAGGACAGGTGACCCTAAACTGAGTAGCTAGGTATTCCATTCCATACACATCATATTCAATATAAAGCTGAGGGATCATGAATGTCAGTCTCTCTTCCTTCTCTTGCTCTTCTTCAATGGCTGGCATCTAAGGAGGGCTCTGTCTGTTACAATTCATGAGTTCCTGAATCCAGTTCCAGGATCCAGCCCCCTGAATCCCAAGAAGAATTCTTGGAGGACATGTCCATTTCCATTCACATGTGCTGGCATGTGTCTACCATGTTTACTTCACCCATTTACAGCTTTCTGAGACCCACACTGCCCTTTCAAAACACTCGGAGGACAGCAGCACTCCCCTGGGAGTATCCTGGTAAGTCTCCTGAGCATGCGTTAATTCTGTAGCATGATGTAGCCAGTACTGGGAACATGAACTAAAAGATGTCAGGACTTTCTCAGGTGACATCCATTGATCAGATAGATAACATGAACCAGAAACAACTAGAATCAACTTCTCTGAAGTGCTTCGTTTTCAGAAGAAAAAGAATTTAGAAGAAATAAAAGTGTCTTTTAACTGAATGTAGAAAACCAGAAAAAACAACCCACTTGCATAAAAGAGAAAGAGGTTTTGATTAAAAGATCATTTAGTCAGTGAACATCAGTTTGTTTTAGTTACATGGAAAAATGATGGATTGTTTGATTATAACCGAACCAAGCTGGACTTTCAACTGTTCCTGAAAGTTAAATTTAAAAGAAAAATATGTGGAATGGTCTATGCCTGGCAGAGAAATATAACAATTCAGGAATCTGTCTTAAAAAAATTATTAAAAAATATTATCCTTGGATCCTACTAAAAAAGGTGATAAAATTTTTCTTTTAAAATACTGCTTGAAAATTTCTGCTAGTGTTTTACATCCTCTTCTACTTCCCAGAAAAGGCAAAAACTAAGAGAATGCAAAATGCCTTGAGAGACCTAACCAACTGAAGTTTAACAGAGGCCATAGGACACTACTATATGCTGTTTAGTCTGAAAGCTTTTAAAATTCCAGATATAGACTCGATTTTTTTTTTTTCAGAGTTACGGTCACTGATCTGGAAAACTAATAATATCCAGCATGAGCAATTATGTGAGCAGGGGCTCTAGAAAAGAACTACTGCAAGCTGTTTGCCCTGTTTTTCATGTTTCTAGGTTTATTCCCAAGAAAAATGAGAGGGTGGAAATGGCCCACTCTCTGCTTCAATGGCCCCACCTCTCTGGAAGAAGGAGTGCAGCTGGTGGATGTGCTACACTACGCTGGTGGCAGTTTAAAGGAGACTGGCTGTTCAAGTGTTCTTCTCTAGTCAGAGGCAAAACTCCAAAAGCTGCTCTGAGTGGGAAGGAAAAAGGGACATATTGTAAAAATGCGGACAGGTGTGTATATGTAGCCCCAGGCAGCCTGAAATGCAGTGAATTCCCTGGAGATACTGTAGAAAAGGATCATGGGTTGTTATGCTCCTATGTGTGGCCACCATACAGGCTTCTTCAGAGTCTCAGAGAGGAAAACTAAGGCTTTATAGCTGGCTGACACTCTTCCTTCTCTTTATCTGCTTGCAGAAAAGGAGAAATCTATTTGTGTGACTCTCCTCAGACTGAGTTGTTCTGTAGTTGTAAATTACTTCAAAGCTCTTCAAGATGAAGGACTGTGTAAATGTGGGATAGTTATCAATACAGGCTGAATGCATATGCAAATTAAATACTATGAATGTGTTTGGAATTAGACCAACATGTTCTTGCTTGCAAATTTGAAATGTGATTAACCAACATACTCTTAATGACTTTGCAAAATTAGTGATATATCTATTGCCAAACTATCTGAGCAATTTAGTACCTGTGTAAGGTACTTAGCTAGGTCCCTGGAAAGGCATCTCACTATTCTATATTCTCATGAGCCTTCTTAGAAGTAATGGTTTAAAAATAAACATTGCATAAAGTGTCATGTTCCACTTTAAGCCAGTTCTGAAGTGTAGCCACTTCTGGGCTGAAACATGCCAGCTGTTTTGCAGTGCCCAGTTAACCCTGCCTTCCATTCTGGAAGGAAGGAATAATATAGATTCAAATTGAAATAGGATTTTATATGAAATATTGTTATTTATTTTGAAGTTTGATAAAGAAATTAGAAAGGAATACTAATTCTATTGATTTTCACTGAAATATATATGTTATTTTAGGGTTAAGTAACTTCATTGGGGATCTAATGAATGACAAATATTCTGTCTTGGTTAGGTCTTCTCTTCCTTATGAAAAATTCTGTTTTCAAAACAGTGTTTTCTGTTATAAAAGTGTTACAGACCTAGTGTTAGCTTTTACTACTCTCTTAACTTGATGCTGCTTTTCTGAAAGATCATGAGCTTTCATTGTATCTCCTCTATATTCTTTGGTTTTACCTGCATGAAGGCATCTGATTTTGAACAAGGAATGACCTGTTTACCCTCACCTGCTTTATTGCAGTAAAAGCATCTAAGTTATTCACTAAATAGAAAAGACTGTTATTTTCAGATATACAGATATTACAGCTATTTTAGAGTGAGATTTGGATGTGATTGATTGTACATGCAGCCTAAGGGATGAACTTCAATGTATGATGTTTAATTTTTCACTAAAAAAATAACAAAAGGTGCAGCAAACTGTTGTAGTCTGTTGTGGTGACAACATAAACCTTTTAGGACTGCAAACGTGTCCTGTATTATTATTGAAAGGCATATTACTATTAGAATTTGTATTAGAGAGCTTGATTTCTTGACCTCATCAGAATTACTATAGGTAGAAGTGAGTTCAGCAGTGAGCTTTATGGGGTCAGTCTGCCATTGTTGCACTGTTTGATCAGAATCAGTTAGGAGAATAAACTCTGCTAAGGATATGGGCAGAAAAGTTCAAAACAGTGTGAATCGGGGGAATGTAATCCACATGGGGTTTGCAGAAGTTCTTAACCACTCATCTGTTCACAGGAGTTCACAGGCCTGTAGTTTCCACTTAACATTTGAACCTATTCTGAGCTAGAATATAGACAACATTTCACAACAATTTTTTGTTGTGAAAAATTGTCTTTATTCTAGCTTTTGTTTAGGTCAGTTTTTCAGGTTTTCTGTGATTCTCTGAGTTTGTAGAGGTCTTCATGCTTCAAGAAGCTTTATTTGGGGTTTACACTCAAAGAGTAACTAAGTGCTACTTGTACAAAGCCAAACTAGAGAGAAACCCATATTTTGTTATTTAATCTATTCCCCTTTGCCAAGACAGCAAGAGAATAACCTGCTTACAAAATCTACATTCCAAAACCAGAAGTACGTCATATGTATTACTGCCCTCTTCTGGGGCAGCTACTGCTCTGAAACACACACAAGTAAAATCGTGCTAGACCACTTCTCTTTCATCTTATTTAGCTAAAGAATTATATTATGTTTGCAACATTTTCACTCAGGTATGTTGTCCACCTCCTTTTTCTCAGTCACGTAGCAGTCTTAGGGTTAGTAGACCACAGATTTGGGTTCAAATTAAAAGCTTCAAACAGAAATGTGCTTAATGATCTCATCCTACTTCTCTCCCCTTGTGACCCAAGCACTTAGCCAAAAATTAGGTTACTGGAGTTTGTTCCATCGTACAGAGCCATTTTTCCTTGAATATAAAGAAATCATATATATAATATATATAGAAGATAACTGTTTACTTGCAACTTCAACCATTTTTTACCTCAAACTACAAGATGTTTAAGGTTGTTCTTATTCACATAGATCTTGTTCTGCAAGTCAGGTTTAATACATCCCTTCTTTTCTAGGCTTTCCTATTTTCTCCGTTCTTTCACTCTGAGGCAAGTGATCATTCAGAGAAAGAACTCACAAAATAAATTTGTACTATTGCTCTGGACAGTAGAGAGTGCCTGCATTGATGCAAGGACTGTGTTTGTTTCAGTTGTAAATGTACTTAGCAGAGCTCAATGGCTTCTCTGCCGGCAGGCTGACTGTCATGTTTATGGATGTTCATTCCAGAGGTGTAACTCAAGCTCTGTCACTAACTTATAGCTGAATGACTGATGTTTACATTAAATAGAGAGAAAATCTTGTAAACTACTGCAGTGGGCATACAAATATTAGCATCCAAGGTTAAAACATAGAAATACATAAGTGTTAAGTTTTTCCAGCATATTCAGTCTCCAAACATCAGAGTCACAGTTCCTCAAACACAAATGTAGATAAGTAGGTATGTGGTGGTAGTCATTTTACTCTTTCATCGATTAATAATGTGTCTGTTCTTCACCCACATTGTACTGGCTGCATGTAAGATTTATTGTAGCTCAGTAAAAAAATATCAATCCAGCCAGGTGTCTGGAACAGGCTACTTCTCACCTTGCCTCTACCTCTCTGAGCTGTTTATTTCCCACCCTTAACACTGCTTTTATACCTCATGGATTTATTGTAACATCCCTTTTCTCTAACCCAAAGGTCAGAGTGCAACTATGCTTGCTACCTTCTTTGCAGAAGGACTTGTTTCAAGCTTGGTGAAAGGGTGAAAGTCAATACAAATCTTTACTGAAAGATTGCTTTTGGGTTTGTTTGTTTGTGGTTTGGGGTTTTTGTTGTTTTTTTTTTTTCTTTAATCCCATCCTTACTAAGAGCACTGGGGCAATTCTTTCCCATCAAGAACTATCTGTAGAAAGAATTTGGAATACAGGGAAAAGCTCCAGTAGTCCAGACTGTGAAAATCACATTCCTTATCTCCCCAGATGGACTAGAAAGAACCTCCAGAAAATACACATTGAAGATAAGCTTTAAATTTCCAAGGAAAATATACTGTGGAATTCTTGCACATCTGTGGCACTTTCTCACTCTCTGTTGAAATGATTCAGTGAATTGAAAAATGTCCTACTGGGGCCAATTTTTCATCCTACCACATATAGAATTCTGAAGTCAGTCTAATGTATCTGATGTTGTTAATAGCTCTAAATTTACACTGGGGCACTGGAGATTAGACTGAATTGTGATCTCTAAGGCAGCATGGGAACAGCCTGTTTGTTTGAATACTTAAGCTGTTTACCATTCTCTTTGTCTTCTTCTATGTTTCTTTTTTTCCAGGGTAGCATTCTGGGCTTGGAAAAACAGAAGAGGAAAAATACAAAGGCAACAAAATAACTCCAAGATCTAGGCAGTGTAACGATCTCACGATCTGTTTGAAAGAACAAAACACTAAAACAGGACAAAACTTGATATTCAATAGCTATGTCTGCAAGGAAGAAACAGTGCTGTAGTTGAAATTCTATGCAATACCATTTGGATCAAAATATTAAGACAACAACAAATAGAAGAGACCACATTTAATGGGCACCCTAACAACTAGGCCATGACTCAGATTCCTTACTGTTGTTTGGAAGCGAAACCCGAGAGCAGAAAAGAGAGTTGGAAAGAAACCTTGTGTTTAGCTGGCATGCACCAGTGAATAAATGGCTGGCATTTGCAAAGCTGCATTGCAGGGGAGCTTTTAACCTACTGCTGCCACAAGCTGATGTCTCTTTAAGCACTGTTGCCAAGAAGCCAAAACTGGATGCAGGTGCTGGGGCAGAGGAACTGAATGTGGAAAGAGAGAAAATAAAGAAATGAAAAAAAATGAAGAGAGAGAGAAAGAAAAGAACTTCTGTTGTTAAAATACAGTTACTTCATTAAAATCGAAACAAATCTTTAATTTAAACCTGAATAATAATTTCTAGTGTGACAATCCTCTTATATTTATGCACTGCACTAAAAGATTTTTACTGTTTGTTTCCCTGTAAAGCCTTGGATTGACTGAGACAATGCTATATACTTACTACAGCAGCTTTCCTTTGGAGATTGAGAGCATCTGCTTTTCTTAATGCCCCTTGTTCCACCCCCCAAACAAAATGCTTTTTACATACTCCCACTCCTATCATTCCAGATCCTGGTTACAGACATTTTTCCCCATATTAAGTCTCTGTACTCACTGTGCAATGTCAGTAGTTTGGGGCCTTAACATGCTGCTATCTAGTAAGGTGCATAGCAGGAAATATAAAGTGCTAAGAATTTACATTCCTAAATACACAAGTGCAATGTACCACTCATTATTTTGCAAAATGTCTTCTTTAGCCTTTTCTCAAGATCAGTTATAAAAACAAGGAAAACAAGGAAAGACAGGTACAGGCTGCACTGTAGAGTAGTAGTAAGTTTTGCAAGACACTCTTTGGTTACCTTTGGGATATCTCAGAGGAAATAAATTCCCTAATCTTAAGGAAAACAAGGCCAAAAGAAAAAAACTTTCTATGATGGCACAGAACCAAAACCTTGAAAAGCAAATGGAAGACGTGGGAAGCTTTTCTTCAATTCTTTGCTAAGAACTTGGATTTTTAATCATTTAGATGTTACTATTCTCACAGATTACAAAAAAGATGTGCCACCTTCTAGTCAGAGCACAGGATTTGGTCTTTCTTACTGTGCTCTACCCTTTAAGAAATTCCTACTATTTTCAGTTAAAAGCTTTTCCTTTCTGTTTTGGTTTCCTGTACAAAAAAGGCAGAAAAGTCAATGAACATGAACACTTCTGTGTGCCTTGTGTTTTAAAATCATTCTCTTCCCATGTTCTAAGATTTTAAATCACAACCTGTGCTTTATAGAAGACTCTATTATTTTTTCTGTTTGCCATTTCCCTTCTTGTATATCTCGGAAGATACTGTTTTGCAGTAACACAGTCTTGAAAATACTTTGTTCTTCCAGGTATACAGACTGTTCTGAAGGAAAATAATTTCACTTTTCCAGTTTATACTGCATATCAAACCACTTTTGCACATATATTGTCTTGAAATATTCTTCTCTCCAACTTTTCCTAACTATCCAACAATTTCTTACTCTCCCTCTTTGAAAAATGTCCAGGAAATGAAACACTTAGATATAGATTTGTTTCCATCACTCATGTTCTCTTTTTAATGGCACTTTCTTTGGAGGTGCTAAAGGACTGCTTTAAAGTGATAGTCTACCTCTGGGTCACGGGGAAACATTCAGTCTGCCTCAGGATATAAAGTGTACAAAATGCAGCATGGTGCAAAAGAGAATTTACAAATCAGCTTTGAACTCAACCTGGGTGTTGCTCAGCAAGTGCTAGTAGTCCTTAAATTAATGGAATTGACGTAGACATTGTATGATTTTCAAAATATTTACCCTAGGCTTTCAAGCTGTTTCCCTCAACTCTTACAACTATGGAGACATAGCTTTTAGAGTTTGTTAGAGAGTTTTTTAGAAAGGCATAAGAATCATAGGATGGTTTAGGTCAGAAGGGACCTTAATGATAATCTCGTTCTAATACCGCTGCTGTGGGCAGAGATACCTTCAACTAGATCAAATTGCCTAAAGACCCAACCAAATGACCCTAAACATTTTCAATTAGGAGGCATCCATAACTTCTCTGGGCAGCCTGTTCCAGTGTCTCACCACCCTACAATAAATAATTACTTCATCTAATCTAAATCTATCCTTTTTCAGTTTAAAACCATTACTCCTTTTTGTATTGCAATAGACCCTGATAAAGTTAGTCCCGCTCTTTCATATAGGCCCCCTTTAAGTATTGAAGGGTTCTAAAAATGTGCCCCTGGAGCCTTCTATTCTTCATGCTGGACAAATCCAAAAATCTCATCCTGTGTTCATAGAGGAGGTACTCCAGCTTCCAGATCATCTTCATGGCCCTCTTCTGGACTCATTCAAGAAGGTCCATGTATTTCTTACACTCAAGACCTCAGAGCTGAACATAGTATTCCAGGTGGGGTCTCATGAGAGCAGAGTGGAGGAGGAGAATCATGTCCCTTGATCTGCTGGCCACAGTTCTTTTGATGCAGCTTGTGGCAGAATTGTTTTTCTGGGCTACAAGTGCACATTCATATACCATGTCATATTCAGTTTTTCATTCATCAACACCCCGAAGTCCTTCTCTGCAGAGCTGCTTCCTATCCATTCATCACCCAGCTTGTATTTGTACTTGGAATTGCCTCAACTCAGGTGAAGGACCTTACACTTGGCATTGCTGAACTTCATGAGGACTGTATGCACCCACCTATCAAGCCTGCCAAGATCTCTTCAGATTATGTCCTTTCCCTTCAGTATGTTGATGACATCATACAGCTTGGGGTTGTCAGCAAACTTGTGGAGGGTGCACTCAATCCCACGCTCCATGTTGCCAACAGTACCAGTGATGTTTAGATAAGAATAGAATGGAAGTTTGTGATCTTTTCAAAATGGAACAACATAAGTATACCTATTCTGTTCTCCATTACAGGTAAGGTTACCCAGATGTGTTAGAGCTTTGAGGTTTTCTTAATACACAGGACTTTCTCAACCCCTATTGCCCTGTTTTAGATAGTGAGGTAGTTTTTGGTTTAGATAGTTTGGGTAGTTTAGACAGGCAAACCATCCTCATTATGAACCAAACGGGTATTGGTTCCCAATGGCAGTGCCATGCCTTTTCATGTGGAAGATAGGCCAGGCTCAAACATAAGTGCAGAAGTCTTCAAGCAAGCTTCCAGGAAGTGTCCTGGATGAAGGTGTCCATAGTCTATGAGAATTGGATGAAGCACCAAAAGAAATGATATGTGTTCCTCATCTGTTCGGATCTGTGATTGGAAGTAAGTGCTACAGGCTGGTAGGCTGTGTAGATGATGGAGATGAGATCCAGGTGGATCAAACCAGAGCCATTTCTTTCTCCTCTTCATTTTAATCCTTGAACTGACATCTTCTTAAATTCTTTTAGAAGCATTTGAACCTATTGGAAAGAGAAAATATGTTTCAAAGGATTAACACCACAAAACTGAACACTGTATCTTTAAGTACATGATTCCTGCTAAACACTGCCATAACTTCATAGATTTTATTTCTGCAGCACTCAGGAAAGCATTTGAAACGCCAAGAACTTTGCAGTTTTTGTACATGATTAAAGTTTAAAACAATGAGTGTTCTACAATAAATATATGTATGTGTTTGTGTGTACAGACAGACACATGCAAAAGATATGCCTACACTCTAAAGAAAGCACAATAGCTCATTTATAAAGTCATAAGCCTGCTAATAGGGTACATTTACTATAAACTGAACTAACTTTTATGTATGCATATATACACATAAAAATACTGGCAAGGCCTATTAAATGAAACCATAGATTAACTTTGTCATCAGTCTTTGAATTTTCTACATTTTGAACACTATCCGAAAATTATAATCCAGTATTTGAAATATTATATCGGTGGAGAAAGAGAAATGATCTCCCTACTACAAACTTATAGCCTCAAACATTCACATTCTGCTATAAATATATCACATATTATATCATGTTTCTTATAGAAAATTACTTATTTTTTTTTTCTTTTTTTTTCCATTTGCGTTTTATTTTCTAAGACTTTTGCTAAAGATTAGGGTTTGGTAAAATGAAGGCTCCAATTTTTCCTTTCCATTTTACTCTACAGGAAATAATAATTTCTCTGATCTGAAATAAATAATTTTATATTTCCATATTCACCATGATCTGTATATACAAATAATGAAATTCTATTCACCTTGAGAATCATGTGACTAGTTGTTTGCCTGTGGTTGCTTAGCCTCTGAGCTACACTATTTTTGTTTAATGTGCTTCTGCACTTCATGATCTTTACATTTATAATGCTGCTTGGATGTGTTGTTAAGTGTTGTGTGTCTAAAAATGTAATAATAACAAAGAAAATACAGAGCTGAAGGTCAGGGTGTCTTTACTAAACCAATAATAAGGTTAAATAACTCAGCATAAGGAACTCTCTTGCTAGAACTAAGTATGTTTGCTGCTGGATATTTTGTGCTGGTAGAGTGCAAGCAGTACCCTAGGAGCACTCAACACCTTCCGGGATGAGATCCTCAAGTATTTGGAGCCCGATTTCTGCAATAAACCACAACATTAGGTCATTATTAGTTTCTGTTGTGTTTTGAATATATGAAATCACAGCATCACTTCAAGCTTTTACTGGTTTATATTCTGGTAAGTTGCAACAGGACTGTTACTCTGTAGTATAAAAATGACTTTACTTCTATTAACAAAGCACTTGTTTCATTTCCCTTTTCAATGCTTTTTCCAGCAAGTATCTTTTTTACTGTGATTTCTTTCGTGAGGGAACAAGTATTGCTATTTAAGTGGCTTGCAAAGTATTTATTCACTATTGAGCATGACATGAGAGAAAAGATCCTTAATGACTGTCCTCATTGGTATACTCTTGTAATGTCATGCATTTCCTTACACTTATGACCTGCCAAAAATAACATTCTGATTCTGTACATTTTGGGCAGTATCACCTCTCTGATTTATTAGTTGGATATTCTCTTACTGTTATTTGTGTTACTCTTACAATATTAAAATTTAGTATTTGTTTCTCAAAGCTCATGACATTTCAACTACACCTGGTAATTGCCATATTACATATAGCTATGGGAAGTGGAATGGAGGAGGGTGTCCCATAAAAGTAAATAGGAAGTCTGGCAGCAAAGTGAAAGAACACAAAGAGGACATAAAAATTGCAAAACCAGAATTTCTGTGAGCCAAGATATATAGTATGGGAGTTGTGGTTTCAACTGGGGGGAAGCCAAAATAGAGTAAATAATACTATTCTAGATTTTTATATTAATGAAAGTGGCAACCGAAATTAAAAGTTTTCGTAACTCTTCAGAACTACGTGTAAATAAAACCTGAAAGGTGATGTGCATTAATACTGCATACATCTGCCTTAGTATTTGGAGTTGATTCTGTTCTCAGGCATAGTAGGGTTTTGGCAATTTTTTCCTATAGGTGTTGCAGCCAAGAGGAATGTAATGTAGATGCCTAGAGAAAAAAGTTTGTCCTTGTTAAAACACACACACCTCTGCTATAAATTCTTGAAGAAGGGTGTCAAGCAGGCCACTATTATCTTCAAGTTGGCTACTGGTTCTTTATCCCAAAGTAAATTCTACTGTTTGGAAAGACATCTATTCTTTTGCCCCAAATACTTACTGTCTTCATTCTCTGTTCCCCTTTCACCTCCTCTTTTTTTTTGGACTACCCATGTGCACCCAAATTTGCTCACTTCTGGTAACACAACAGTGTGCTTCAGCCTGTTGTTCTGGTTTTTCTTCCAAAACTTTGGGCTGGGTGTAAGTGAACTGCTTAAGACACAGAAAACAACTCTTTTTGGGTATAACATTTTTTCTGGCCAATTTCTGAGTAGAGTAAAAAAGAAATCTTCCACATATAGAAGACCCAGAATACCAGAAGCAATTGTAAAAATGACTGGAACGGTTATTCACAGGTGATATTTCATTATCATTGCAGATAGAATATGGCCTCTGCAGAGAGCTCCTAAAAACAAGGGTGTTATATAACTCCCTCTTGCTACTAAAAAAGACTTCAAGCTATTTATAGGTTTAGCGTACAACCACTTCAAAGATGGAAATAATTTTTTTCCAGGCTGTACTGGAAAAAGAGGCTGATGTATCTTATTGCCTTGCATATTAATGTTAAGGCTATAGATTTATTATTTTTTGTAAATTTGCAGAGAAAAAGGATGCCTAGGTCCACATTTCTGGCACAGTAGTTTGGGGGTTTTTTTGTGAAGTGGAAATGAGTGTTCACCAACATTTTTGAAATGGAGGCCAGCTAGGGTCTCACCCTCACTAAAAACAAAGTTCAGCTGAAGGTAAACATGAAGAAATTACACACCTTTATTACTTGTCAACAATAATTGCTTCCTAATAAAACTTATCAAGCATCAGCAATGATGAATTGTTTCACACGGAGTTTGGAAAAACCTACTTTTGCCTACTGTAGAAACAGGCAAATGACAGGTTTGTTTCTTAGCATTGCTGAGGGTCTCTTTCTGAGCATTACAGGGGTTCTTTAGTGCTTCTCTGGTCACTGACTCGTCAGAGCACCACCTAATGTGGACTGTACATTTTATACAGAAGTCAGAAGTGAGGGCACTCAGCAGTTGCAAATCTGCCTCATGGTTCTCATGTCAAAAAACTGCCATTAGTAGAGTTTAAAATGGCATATAATAAAATATGGATACACTTACGGTGAGATTTTTAAAGCCGCAGGAAATTTTTCACTCCGGCTTCCACTAGTTAGTAAGCTGACTGCTTGGATCCCTTTTGTTATTCACTAAAAAGCTCCTGTTTAATTCTTCTGCTCAGTAGTTGTAAGTTGAACAATTGTTTCTCAGGTTTTTCTAAGTGTTTCGAGACTTCATTGTCCCACAGAGAGAACATATATGATTGCATACTTTGTTATTTCAACAGGTCAGTGTCTTTGTTTATCTGAGGAGAGCAAAACATATCTAACCCCACCATTTTTTCTGTTTTGAGAGGAACAATTGTCTGTCTAGCTCAAAGAAAAATATTCATTTTTTTCAAATTTGGATAGGGAGTAGAATATATTATTGTACTGTGTTAATTATAATTTATAAATCACAACTGAGTCAGAAACCACAATTTCAGATATGGTTCCAGTCTTCCCCCAGAGTCTGGGAGGTGTTCAATTTTGGTTCTGTTTACTCTTTAAACAAATAATGATAATAGTCACACAAAGCGTATTTCATTGTAAATTAAATGTTTTTATGAAGGAGTCATTATCTTAAACTACTGAATGGGAAAATAAGAAACAGGGATACAGTGGAAGGTCTGAGGTCAGTAAGACTGTGTCAGTTCTGGGACAACTCTCATCACCTGGGTATGGGAAGGAACCATTTATCATTACTAATAAATAAAACCCCACAAGTTCAGCTGTTTGGTTTGGATAAAGCCCTTAAGCTTGGAAGATTAATCTGAAGAAAGCTAATCTTTCAGTGTTAAAACATTGAAAAAACTCCTGTCATCTGAGGGAAAGTGGAACATTGAGTAATAACGTAAAGCAGATGCATTGTAAAATTAATGTATCTAATCAGGTTTTTCTTGATGCATATTCTGCATATTGAACTATTACCTAACATAAAGAATTTTCCTGAGGCAAGGATTTTCTTCAGTTGAGCTGATGTTTTTGTAACCAGAATATTTCGAATTTCTCTAACAGTCATCCAATTTTTCCTGACCATTGTATCTTTAGCATTGCAATGAAGGCAAACAAGCATTTCTTTCCTTTATAAAACACTTATTTTGAGACATCCAACAACATTGTTTTATGTATTGCCCAATCTTCTAAGAAATGCTCATTTGTAAACGAGCTAGCAAAACATTTCGACTGTCTGATGAATAGTAATTTATGTATAATAACTAAAAATGGTAATGGTTTCGAATCGACCACCAAGCTAAGCATATTGGGGAGTGCAATAACAGTCTGACAAAACGGGACTTATTTACTTTAAATGCAATACCTGAAAGAGCACAGACTTCTGTTAGTAGCAAACTGATAGGACAAGGGTAATGCCTTTACTGTTTATTCAATAACTTTGTGCCAAGGAGGGATTTTTCATTTTCGTATGTCTAGTATGGCTATTCAGGTAAGCTTTTGGTGAGACTGAGAGACCAACCTCTACTGAGATGCTAGTATATGTTACAAAGACTGATAATAAAAAAAAAAAAAGCAAAGGAAAAAAAAAAGCTTTTTAAAAAGGACTTCTACAGCATTAATCTTTTTTTTATTGGTTCAGTGTCATAAATCACTGGAACTCCTTTATTTTCAGAAATATAAACTATAGGCAGTGGTGAAATTATGGTTGTAAAGGTCTACTTTAGTATGAAACACAGGTTCAGTTTAGAAACAAAACTGATGGTCATTTGCAAGCATTTAAAGACAGAAAGAGAACAAAAACAGACTGAAAAATACTCCTACTCACTCTGTGTGTTTATTGTCTGTGTCAAAGATCTGTGTCTGTTGGCAAAAGTATTTGCAAAATCATGAGAGCTAGACTCAGTTCATAATGTAAATACATCTGGTTGTTTCAACAAATTCATGCTTTCAGAAGAAAGTATCAAATTCAAACTGGTCAAGAAGTATGAAATTTCAAAGATTTTACCTTCTCGTATGAAGTATGAGTTTGGTCCAGAGTAAGCCAGCCATGCACTAGGCTTTTCCTCCAAATAAGAATAGATCTAATCTGTCTTCTTCATGTTCATGTGATTAATTCGAGCACAGCAAGAAGTGATTCTTCTCAGAAAACTAATGGCAGTGTGGGGAATTATGACATAAATGTGTACTGAATTTTTGGGAAAAAGTTTAAAACTGAAACAACAGCAGTAGCAATTGTCTTCCTAAACTTGAATAGTGATCTGAGAAATAACCCGATCAGTTCACAGAAACACAGAATATTAGGAGTCGGAAGGGACCTTGAAAGATCATCTAGTCCAACACCCCTGCCACAGCGTGACTTCCCCTTGGTAGACCCATGCTGACTGCTCCCAATAACTCCCATATCCTTGAAATGCCTAGAGACAGAGTCAAGGATAAAGTGCTCCATCACCTTTCCTGGGATGGAGGTGAGGCTGACTGGCCTATAGTTACCTGGCTCCTCCTTCTTGCCCTTTTTGAAGACTGGAGTGACATTTGCCTTCCTCCAATCCCCAGGCACCTCTCCTATTCCTCAGGACTTACTAAAGATGATGGAGAGAGGCCCGGCAATGACACCCGCCAGCTCCCTCAGCACCCATGAGTGCATCCCATCAGGACCCATGGATTTATGGATGTCCAGATGGCTTAGCTGTTCCCTAATCCAGTCCTCCTCAACTAAGGAAAATTCCTCCATTATCCTAACATCATGTGGGGGCTCAGGGGTCTGAGGCTCCTGAGCACAGTCTCTAAGAGTATAGACAGAGACAAAGAAGGCATTCAGTAACTCCACTTTCGTTCTGTTTATAACTGTTACTATAAAGGCAACTAGCAAACAGGAATCATCAAAGAAATGGAAGGATTTGCACTTGCTCTGCTTGATACACCAGCTGAGTATAAAATAAAAATGTGGAAAAAAATAATTTGCCTCTTCATGAGATGCATTTATTCTTTTTAACAAATACATTAATCATTAAACTTCAGCTATGAAGTGGATGACTGCTCTTTGTTAAAATCCTGTATCAATTCTTACTTTATAATGAAGATTTTTTTTTAGCCTGTAAGAAAAAATACCCATAATCTGTCCATAATAAAATAGTTTTGGCTTTTCTGTACCTAAGGAAACTGTCCAAATAAATTTGAATCCCATCTATTCAACAGGAACTAAACAGCATATCTTGAAAGATAAATTTCATTTGCCCCTGATTAAATCGCAGTGAGACTAGACCCTATTTATTAAGCTCTCTCTCACACAATTTCATAATAAAAAAGCAGAATTATTTTTGTGTATGTGTGAAGTATAAGAATATACTGAAGGATTCTGGGGCACAAGTTATTTTTTCATCTGTTCTTCCAGATGCAGGGAGTGATCCAGGACAAATCAACCCCATACAGTTCATTAACGCATGGCTCCGTGGATGGTGTCACCGTCACAAATTTGGATTTTTTGACAACCGGATGGCCTACACAGCACCAGGATTATGGACACCAAACAGAAGTCACCTTTCTCAATGGGGAATGAGGGTCTTTGCACAGGGGATTGCAGGGCTAATTGATAGGGCTTTAAACTCGATGTGAAGGGGGAGCGGGATAACAATATTGCCCATCTTAAGTGCATGTACATCAATGCACAAAGCATGGGCAATAAACAAGAGGAGCTGGAAGCCATGATGCTCCAGGATGGCTATGACATAGTGGCTGTCACAGAAATGTGGTGGGATACCTCGCATGACTGGAGTGCCTCTACAGATGGCTATAAACACTTTAGGAAAGACAGACTAGGAAGGAGTGGAGGTGGGGTGGCTTTCTATGTTACGAACTATTATAACTGTGTTGAGTTGCAATATGATGATGAAAAGCTTGAGTGCATATGGGTCAGGATTAGAACTAAGACCAGCAAGGCAGATGTTGTTGTGGGTGT
>VWZX01010266.1:68076-94009 GCA_013399015.1 Galbula dea
AGAGGGACCTAGATAGGCTGGATAGATGGGCAGAGACCAATGGGATGAGTTTTAATAAGGCTAAATGTAAAGTCCTGCATTTTGGGCATAACAACCCCCAGCAGCGTTACCGGCTCAGGAAGGTGTGGCTGGAGAGCTCCCCAGCAGAGAAGGACCTGGGGGTGCTGATTGACAGCCGGCTGAACATGAGCCAGAAGTGTGCCCAGGTGGCTAAGAAGGCCAATGGCATCCTAGCTTGCATCAGGAATAGTGTGACCATTAGGAGCAGGGAGGTGATCTTGCCACTGTACTCGGCACTGGTGAGGCCACACCTTGAGTACTGTGTGCAGTTTTGGGCATCACACTATAGGAAGGACATTGAGGTACTGGAGAGGGTGCAGAGAAGGGCAACTAAGCTAATCAGGACTCTTGAAGATTTGTGCTGCTATTTTCCTACCTATTTTGTATATCACAGTCAACTGGTCATCCTTTTTAGCTACAGCCTACTGTTTATGGCAAGTAATGCCAACTATGTGTATATCATGTGCAAGTTTCCTTCTATGTAATTATAGTACAATATCTTGCAGTTCTGGGCTTGTCACGGAAGAAGCATCATATAAAATTGCCACTGGCCATTTTGAAAAGATAATTACTTCCAGAGAATATATCTTAATAATGGAAACTACGGCTATATTGAAGGAAATAAATCACTTCATGGGATTAGGTGAACAAATCTCTCTGCTGTCATCTAAAAACTTACCTTATTCAACTGATGAGATTTAAAGAGGATACCATTAAGTTCTCATTTGATAGAATATTAACACTACCTGAAAAAAAACCTCCGAAAAATGCTGAGATGCACCTATCTGGTTATAAATGCATATACTTTCATAGTAATATTGCAATAAAAATATTCTTCATTTTTATTCCTTTGACAGCTAGTCTAGGAATTTTCTGAATCTTCCTTTTAGAGGCTCTTTAAATTCTGGAAACTTCAGAGAGAATAGTTCTGTAACTGTCCTGTATCTAGGGCTCATAAAATTTTTCAGTCTGTAGGAGTATTTTGCTAAGGAAATGAAGTGCTAAATTCAGATAGCACACACATACTGGGTCGAGACTAGGCTGTGGTCATCATGCACTACTAAAACCAGATAAAACTGTCCACTGAACTTTGCTTGAAGAGGGAGAAAAGGTGCATGAGCTATATGACCCCAGCAATAGCCCAAAAAGATACTGGGTAGAGTTTTAAAACCTCTCTCATTCATAGAATCGCAGAATAGCTAGAGTTGGAAGGGACTCATTAGGATCATCCAGTCCAACTCATGTTTAAGCACAGGACAACTACATAGTCACACCATGTGCCTAAGTGCCTTGTTCAAATGCTTCTTAAATTCCTTGAGGGGCCATGACAGCCTCCCTGGGGAGCCTGTTCCAATGCTCCACCACCCTCTGGGTAACGAAGTTCCTACAAATATTCAATCTAAATCTCCCCCGGCACAGCTTCATGCCGTTCCCCTGTGTCCTGTCACTATCCACGAGACAGAAGAGGTCAGCAGCCACACCTCCCTCCCTGTGAGGAAGTTATATACAGTTATAAGGTCTCCCCTAAGTCTCCTCTTCTCCAGGCTGAACAGACCAAGTGCTTTCAGCCTTTCCTCATAACACTTCCCCTCCATTCCCTTAACCATCCTTGTGGCCCTCCTCTGGACACTCTCCAACAACTTCATGTCCTTCTTGTACTGTGGCACCCAAAACTGCACACAGTACTCCAGGTGAGGCCGCACCAGAGCTGAGTAGAGTGGGATTAGCACTTCCCTCAATCAGCTAGCAATAGAGTGCTTGATGCACCCCAGAATCCTATTGGCCCTCGTAGACGCAAATGCACATTGCTGGCTCATATTAAACCTATCATCCACCAGAACTTCCAGATCCCTCTCTACAGTGCAACTTTCTAGCCTCATATTCCCCAATTAGTATGTTGGTTTTGGGTTGGCCCTACCCAAGTGCAGAACCTGGCACTAGTTCTTGTTAAATTTCATATGGTTTATGGCAGCCCCATCCTCTAATCTATTCAGATCCCTCTAAAGTGCCTCTCTGCCCTCCCTAGAGTCAACAGCACTTCCTAAGTTAGCGTCATCTCCAAATTTACTTATTATATATTCCAGTCCTAAGTCCATGTCATTTATAAAGATATTAAATAGGACTGGCCTCAAGATGGATCCCTGTGGGACCCCACTTGTCCCTTGTTGCCACCCCAACATAGTTCCATTCACCAAAACCCTCTGAGCCTGACCCCTAAGCCAGTTATTCACCCACACTTGGAGACTGTTAATCTCTCACATAATCAAACCAGTATAGCAGGGCTATTACAATGTGGGAACACTGTCATGTCTTTTATGGAGCTCATGTCTTATGGACAACTTACACGGAAATGAAACTCCAATCTCTGAGGACTTCCAGATCTGTCTTTCTTAATGACAAGACTGTTAAGAAGATAGACATTTGAAGTTGTAGTTTTTTGACAAGATTTATTCTGTGGGAAGAGGACAAAACCCACTACTTTATTTAAAGAATGATATGAGGGGACAATCATCTAATTTTAGTTAGACTTAACAAGTTCAGTTTAGTTCCACTGAATGAGTTTTAAATCCAAAGCTCAGAAGTCAAAGAAACCACTCTGAGTAAGAAAGCAGTAAGACTTGGGTGGCAGCCATGCAGGAATATGAACTGGGAGCTGAGGGTGAAAACACAACACACAAGGATCTCAACCAGCAGCCAGTGACAGTATTGTTTCTGCAGCCCAGACAGCCTGAGGATAACAGGATAGGAACAGGACTGTCGAGGTCCCTTTGTTTATCTTACGACAACTCCATAGCTCCCATCCATAGCAATGAACATGGCTGAGGTGAATTGGGGCCAAGTACGCATCTGGGAATTCCAGACAAATTCAGAGGCAACAAAATTGTGGGTACAGTGCATCTGACAGTGCAACTGCACTGAGAGGACCATGTGTCCAAAGAAGGGCAATGGAGAGTGTCAGAGCCTGGCATTTGCAATGGAAGGTAGTGGAGATAACACCTTTGTCAAAAGTGAACAGGTGAATGATCAGCTCAGTGTGGTGGCTGAGCTGAAGGAAGAAGTCACGAGGTTNCGAAGTTCCTACAAATATTCAATCTAAATCTCCCCCGGCACAGCTTCATGCCGTTCCCCTGTGTCCTGTCACTATCCACGAGACAGAAGAGGTCAGCAGCCACACCTCCCTCCCTGTGAGGAAGTTATATACAGTTATAAGGTCTCCCCTAAGTCTCCTCTTCTCCAGGCTGAACAGACCAAGTGCTTTCAGCCTTTCCTCATAACACTTCCCCTCCATTCCCTTAACCATCCTTGTGGCCCTCCTCTGGACACTCTCCAACAACTTCATGTCCTTCTTGTACTGTGGCACCCAAAACTGCACACAGTACTCCAGGTGAGGCCGCACCAGAGCTGAGTAGAGTGGGATTAGCACTTCCCTCAATCAGCTAGCAATAGAGTGCTTGATGCACCCCAGAATCCTATTGGCCCTCGTAGACGCAAATGCACATTGCTGGCTCATATTAAACCTATCATCCACCAGAACTTCCAGATCCCTCTCTACAGTGCAACTTTCTAGCCTCATATTCCCCAATTAGTATGTTGGTTTTGGGTTGGCCCTACCCAAGTGCAGAACCTGGCACTAGTTCTTGTTAAATTTCATATGGTTTATGGCAGCCCCATCCTCTAATCTATTCAGATCCCTCTAAAGTGCCTCTCTGCCCTCCCTAGAGTCAACAGCACTTCCTAAGTTAGCGTCATCTCCAAATTTACTTATTATATATTCCAGTCCTAAGTCCATGTCATTTATAAAGATATTAAATAGGACTGGCCTCAAGATGGATCCCTGTGGGACCCCACTTGTCCCTTGTTGCCACCCCAACATAGTTCCATTCACCAAAACCCTCTGAGCCTGACCCCTAAGCCAGTTATTCACCCACACTTGGAGACTGTTAATCTCTCACATAATCAAACCAGTATAGCAGGGCTATTACAATGTGGGAACACTGTCATGTCTTTTATGGAGCTCATGTCTTATGGACAACTTACACGGAAATGAAACTCCAATCTCTGAGGACTTCCAGATCTGTCTTTCTTAATGACAAGACTGTTAAGAAGATAGACATTTGAAGTTGTAGTTTTTTGACAAGATTTATTCTGTGGGAAGAGGACAAAACCCACTACTTTATTTAAAGAATGATATGAGGGGACAATCATCTAATTTTAGTTAGACTTAACAAGTTCAGTTTAGTTCCACTGAATGAGTTTTAAATCCAAAGCTCAGAAGTCAAAGAAACCACTCTGAGTAAGAAAGCAGTAAGACTTGGGTGGCAGCCATGCAGGAATATGAACTGGGAGCTGAGGGTGAAAACACAACACACAAGGATCTCAACCAGCAGCCAGTGACAGTATTGTTTCTGCAGCCCAGACAGCCTGAGGATAACAGGATAGGAACAGGACTGTCGAGGTCCCTTTGTTTATCTTACGACAACTCCATAGCTCCCATCCATAGCAATGAACATGGCTGAGGTGAATTGGGGCCAAGTACGCATCTGGGAATTCCAGACAAATTCAGAGGCAACAAAATTGTGGGTACAGTGCATCTGACAGTGCAACTGCACTGAGAGGACCATGTGTCCAAAGAAGGGCAATGGAGAGTGTCAGAGCCTGGCATTTGCAATGGAAGGTAGTGGAGATAACACCTTTGTCAAAAGTGAACAGGTGAATGATCAGCTCAGTGTGGTGGCTGAGCTGAAGGAAGAAGTCACGAGGTTACAGACTACAAGAGAACGTGAAAAGGAGATACAATGGTTCTGCCAGGCTCTGCCACCCCTGAGACAGGGGCAACAATTGAGGGATGTACAAGAATCATAGAATCACAGAACCAGAGAATGTTAGGAGTTGGAAGGGACCTCGAAAGATCCTCTAGAACAACCTTCCTGCCACAGCAGGATTCCCTACACCAGGTCACACAGAAGTGCATCCAGACGGGTTTTGAATATTTCCATAGAAAGAGACTCCACAACCTCTCTGGGCAGTCTGTTCTAGTGCTCTGATACCCTCACTGGGAAAAAATTTCTATGTATATTCACACGGAATCTCCTATGCTTCAGCTTACAGCCATTGCCTCTTTTCCTGTCACTGGGCTTCACTGAGAAGAACCTGACCCCATCCTCCTGACACGCACCCTTCACATATTTATAAGCATCAATGAGGTGGAGATATTCAAGCCTGAGGCTCTCTTGATGTCTCTACTCACACTAATATTTTGGGGGCACAGTCTGCACGAAAGCAGGTACAGTGTTCTCCCAATGCAGTGAGTTCCCTTTTGGGAAAGTGATATCAATAAGGAGACAAATTGTTGAAATCCCATTTAGAACAGTAAACCTTTGTAAATACTGTTGTGAGGCCTCAAATATGAAGAAGTTTCTGGACACTGCAACAGGCAAATTCTGTACCTTCTTTCACAAGACTGCATCATGTCACTGATAATCCATTTGCAAAATGCAGAAATATCATTTATGACTGAGCCATTTCTCATCTTTTAATTGGGTTTTTGAAGGTGTTTCTATCACACTAGCCATATATATCTCTGCATTACTGTCTTAGGCAGGCTGAAGAAGCTGAAGGGAAAAATGGCAGTAATTTTTATAATAACTCTGTTACCTTCACCCTTAACCTTGGCACTTCAGTATCCTGTCTGCTTTATGTTAAAAGCAAGTCATTGACTTGAATATAAAAACCTTAGATTTATGTGTTCTCAATTTCTTAAATTTCATACACTGGACCACTTAAAAAACTGAAAGCATCAGATTTCATACAGCAACTGTCAACATAAGTGTTGGTTCTCTGATTTATATCTAAAAATAAAGCCTAAAATTTCAAGCTTGCCAAACTGCTCACTTGAAAATATAGTAATTACAGGAGGGAAATAAATGTCCTTAGTGTTTATAGTCATTCTCTAACTGAACAATTCTCTGCTGTTTACTGTTAACCCCTTCCATAGGTCACAGTATCACAGAACCAGAGAATGTTAGGAGTTGGAAGGGACCTCAAAAGATCACCTAGACCAACTCCCCTGCCACAGCAGGATTCCCTAGACCAGGTCACACAGAAGCACGTCCAGATGGGTTTTGAATACCTCCATAGAAGGAGACTCCACAACCGCTCTGGGCACCCTGCTTATGGAAAAAGACTATTTGTTCCTAAAGACATAAGAACTGTGATTTACTCAGTGTCACTATCTAGTCTCACTAAAGAAAAATGGTGGAAAAAAATAATCTTAGATGTCTCAGTTGTTAAATCCTTGTCTCCACTGTGATAGTTTCTGTAATTGTGTAGCAACCCTTATGTCTTGATGGGACTGTAAATGTATTGCTTTTTAAGTTAGATAATAACTCATGAAAAATATGAAGTTCATCCAAATTGAAATTATTGATAAAAGATAAATTACATAACAAAGTTGTGTAGCCTGCGGCCAGTTCCATCTGAGAAGGCTGGGATGGGTGAAGACTTACTTTCTAATCACCTTCTCACCAAAGGCAAGTTAAATACACAGAGTGTTTGACAAGTAGCTCCTCGTTATTTAGGAAACTATTCACTAGGGAACCATTGTTCTAGATGACTGGGTGAGAGATAGCCTGTAGATGAGTCCAGGACAAAGCTTGGTAGAAAAAAACATCTCCACAATAGACGAACAGCAGAGGTATAGAGCTACAGTAGAAATAGCTGCAATGCATCTGGCATATGAAAAATAATTTCCAGCCAAAACACAAAGGAAGAATTGTTCCAAAACCACAACTGGAATAGAAAAAAGTCATACATGCCAGACTGGAAGAGAACTTATACCTTACAGTAGAGTTAGATTTTGTTACTATGGAAAAGAATAAAGAAAACTTCTATTAATTTCAGGATGGCCTGTGATTTTGCATTGATCTAGCCTGTAGTGCCCTTCATAAAGCTACTTCACAGATCTTACTGCCCAAATAGGTAAACTAGTAGCTACTTCAGAAATAAAAACACCTACCTGTCTTGCTGAGTTGGTATCAGTGTAGCTTAGCCTCATTATTTCCCTGACATTCCACGAGGAGAACTGCACACTCAGTGAAATCTGTTCTGTTGCTTTCCACTTGCTTTGTGTTTCCTGCATTTCCCTCACACTAACTGATTGGATATCTGTAAGGATTTTTTCTGTCTCTAGCTATCCATACTTCTTTTTCTTATTGTCAAACTCCATAAGACTTTGAAGTTGTGGTTAGGGTTGCAACTCTCCTAGCCTTTGATGACAGATACATTGTTGTTCTTTGTAACAAGTTCTGCCCTCAAGCAAATGCCAGTTTCCCGCATGCTCTACTGAGAAAAACAGCTTCTGGCAGTTTTCCCCTGACCTCAACTTCCTTTTCTATACCTTCAGCAAAATGGTACCCTAATTTAAACGGTATGTTTACTCATGTACTAAACCGGTGTTCTACTTAGGGGAAACGAGAACTAGATGTAAATAGAGCTTCATGGTACTTCACAGACATCTTACTTTTTTGAAATATAATTAAATACAGGGCAGGAGAGGAGTAAAATAAAGATGTGCAAATATGTGTCCTCCAGGAGACACTGAGATGGCAAGTTCTCTGAGGTACATCATGGAAGATAAACAATGAGATACAGAACTGCCTGGAGTTCATAATGAAAGGACCTTCTGCTTTTCTGGTTTTCTATATTCAGAGAGCATATAGGCAACATCTAGATGGCTGATCCCCAAGATGCATACTGTTTCTTTACTGTCAGGCAATTAAGATTGCTAATGCACCAAGACAGACGAGGACAAAAGCAATAAAATAAAAATCCAGTAGTAGTTGTGAAATTTTCTATTTTGTCTATTAGGTTGCCTGACCTATCTAATTTTTCATTTCAGCTTCCATCTATTTTAAAATAAATAAGTTAGAAATTGAAAAAAATCTTGACAGAGTTAAGGTAAGAATGGTATATGTATCAGTTTAAGACCAATGATCAGAGTCTTTGACACACAGAGACTGATCTGCAGTTGTTCTACATTTTCTTCATGCAGAATCTGCAGCCAAAACCACTGGTATTGACAAAAAAAAAAATTACACTCTCTCCACAACATTCTCCTAGAAAATCTGGCACCTCATGACTTAGACAGGTGTGCTCTTTGCTGGGTAAGAAACTGACTGGTTGGCTGAACCCAGAGAGTTGTGGTTAATAAAATTAATCCAGTTGGTGGCCAGTCACAAGTGGTGTTCCCCAAAGCTTAGTCTTGAGGCCAGTTCTGTTTAGAATCTTTAAAAATGATTTGGACAAGAGGATCAAATACACCCTCTATAAGTTTGCAACAAACACGAAGTTGGGTGGGAGTGTTGATCTACTTGAGGGTAGGGAGGCTCTGCAGCAAGAAAGGCTGGATCAATAGGCTGAGGCCAATGGGATGAGGTTCAACAATGCCAAGTGCCTTCTATTCCACCAGTTTCTGACTGAACTTACATAGACTACTGTATTAAAGTATTTTAATGACGGACACATCATACTCATTGTGAAATAATAGTTTATACACTTTAGGTTTGGTGTCATTTAATATATCAGCTCAACCCTTTTAAGTATAGAGATATATCATATGACTCCACAGTAGTGTGGCTCATATGCCACCTGCTCTTTTATGCTGAGGTCCAAACCTGCAAGTTCCCCAAAAAGATCTGACCTCTTTATAAAGTGGACCACTTTTTATATGCCACTTTTATAAAGAATATTGAGATGCACTTATAGGTGTTTAAGGTTCCTGCCTGTGACTTTTTATTTTTGTAGTGATTAAATCAGTGTTGAAGTAGATGAAATAAATTGGAAATTATTTTTTGAAATAAATCACCTTTCACCAGCAGGGTTATGAGATAATGAACAGTATTTCTTCAAACAGGAATTTCAGATGAACTTGTCCAAACACTTATTTGCCACTCACTCTCACACTCACAGAGTTTCACATTTACCTAATTAGGCAAACACATCAGTAAAATTAGTTTTGTATTTTGCTTTTTAAAGTATTATAGTTACTCCTTTGAAGCCATAACTAGGGAATAACTTTAGCAATTAAGGCTACCAGTACTAATTATTCTATTACTTGACTTGTGTGGTTTTTTCCTCTCTATATGGCCAACATTTACAAAGCTCAAGGGGCTTCGCATGTTTCAATGAGAAATAGAATACATATAACATACAATAAAAACTTTTTTCATTGCAACCCATTATAAAGAAGTGAAAAGGCTATTAAAGATGATTTCACAACTGTTTGCATGAGAAGTCTTACAAGTATGATTTAAAAGTGTGACACTTGTCTTCAGTAAGAGTTAGTCCTTACAATTCCAGGAGCTGCTGTTTTTGTGGAATCTTATGCAAAAAATAAAAGCTGTAGGAGGTTTTCCAAAGCACAAGCTGTACTCCTACCCTTATGTGCATGTATGTATTTACACACATATACATGCATATGGTTATAGATATAAATAGATTAAAAAAATATATAGATACAGACATGTAGGTATGTAAATCGCTATGTATAACCTCAAAAGTTTACTTTATTCCTTCTTAAATAAAATAATGAAATGGCAACTCATTTTCCGGTTACACATATTCTGTTAGATGGGAACTACGAGGTCCTGGGAAAGCAGCAGCCTGTGACTCTGGACAAGAAGGATTTGCAGGATTACATTTTGTAGAAAGGTCACCTTTTCTCCTCAGCTAAAGAGTCTGGGAAGATTTTACTCCACTTTTAATACAAAGAGCAATTTGGCCAGGCTTGGAAACCATTGTCTGCAAAGTTCTTCAAAATGATTATAGAGCTTACAAGACTGCATGATAGCTATAATGCTTAATAACATATCCCATCTAAATAAAACTGTTAGGACATGGCCTTAAGAAAGTATCACTACTTTCAATTTGTAGTTGCATTTTATTCTCATGGAATAGAATGTACTTTTCATTTTAATTTTGATGAAGAATTGGATGGCAAAATGTTAGAATGCAGTTTGTGAATATTAGATTTCTATTGTTTCAACATGAACAAATATTGTTGTGTTGGTAGCTGGTAATTTTTCCATGTTAATATATGTGTACTTTTAGACTTACAATGTGACAAATGATTTTAGTAAGTCAGTCAGAAATATCTTTTAAATATGATAATTAAAATAATAAGACATCTCCCTTGCCTCTTCCTTAGAAATTAAATTTATCTGACAATTCCCTTGCCATTTTCAAGACTTAATATCCCAGTTAAACTTGTTTGGAAATTGTCCACATGCAACCAGGCTGTTTAGGAGGTAGACACGATTTGAATTCCCGTATCTTCATTTGTCAGGTAAATGACAAGACCATCAAACTCTTGTTTCATATTAGATGTATTTGAGTTACCCTTACCTGTTATTTCAAGAAGAAACACCACCTGTGTTTGCAGTATAATTGAGACAGGTGTATTCTTATGGAATTTTTTTTTTGTTTTGTGGAATTTGCTTCTCCTATAAAAGTATTTTTGTCAAAAATGAGAAAAATTATTCCTGCCTTAGCAATATTTGCATTTGGAGAAATGGCAATTTTGATTTTCAAATTCTAATGTAATTAGACTCCAGTTTTCGTGCTGGTAGCACTTAGTTAAAGTCAGAATATCTCTGCCTAAATTCTACATAGAGTAGCATTTGAGGTTTTAATTTACTGTGCCATAAACCATGGTACCAGAAATCTGCATAAGAAAGAGTTATAATATAATTTTGATCTCCACATATAGCAAATATATTCTATTTTTAAAAGAAGCAATATCTGGGGATTGAATATAAAACCTCCCAATGGCAGTGGAGATAAAGCAGTGAAGGGTCCAAGGGAAAAGAGAAAATCAAACCAAGCCATCTTAAATCTTGAATGTCAAATTGGTCATGTTCTGAGTGGATTAGGACTTGTTCCTGAAGCAAAATTACACGAAGTTAAAAATGGCCAGAATTCCTGGAGCACTGATTCAGGCACAAAGTTTACAGCAGACTGCGCCATTCTGGCTTTTAATACCTGCTTGTCTTGTATGTTACATGGAATGTAGCAGAGTCATACTTGGATTTCATGATGATGACTGTTTTGTCCTAACAGGTTGTTCTGGTTTGGGCTAGAACAGAACTAATTCTGTTCAATGATTTTATTTTTTCAGTTAAAGCTCCTCTGAGAAACTTTCTGAAAACTAACAGCATGTTTTCATGGACACTGCCAGCTTCTAGCAGTAATAAGGCCTAATGTTTAGATTTAGTACCAGGGGTTGGTATGCAAAGCAAGGTCACTGCTGAATCTTGTGTCTCATGTTGGGCGGTGCAGGATAAAGGCTGCACCTTCAGGGAGGAGCAGACAGGACTGGTGACCCTAAACTGACCAACTAAAGTATTCCATCCCATATACATCATATTCAATATATAAACTGGGGGTAAGTCCCCCCCTTATGATGATTAATGAGATGATTATTCTCAGTTGCGAGATTATTCTCGATTGTTAGCTTGTTAGGTTGCTAGACTGTTCTCCTTTTTGAGATTATTCTTCCTTTTTGGCTCCTTTTCTCTAGCGCTTCGGTGATTCCTAAGTTCCTGCACCCAATACCAAGATCCAGCACCTGAGCCTGACTCATCTGCTGCTGAGGCCTACTGTCACAGTATCAGTGGTGACGTAGTTACCATCAAGGGGGGTTGGGTTCAGTATTGGGTTTTATACATATTTGTATATATTTTATTTATCATTATTATTAAAGTTTTAGTTTTATTTTCCAATGCACAAGTCTCTCTGTCTCTCTTAACCCCTTTCCCCTCCTGGGGCGGAGGGGAAGAGGAGGTAACAGGGAGTGTCTATCATTGGGTTGGTGGTCGGCCGAGCCTCGACCCTCGACATGGATCTTCTGTGATGTGTTACTTTACCCTGATCAAGACTTCTTTGCTGCCACATCAGATACTACACGTGTTGAAGAATTCATGTTCTGCTTTGTCAGGTTATATTAATGTCTCAAATAGTCTTGCTGGCTGATTAAGTAAAATTGCTTCATTTACAAAATTGTTGAAATATTCATTTACGTGTTATACAGCTGCCAGAGTCATCTGCTTTCACTATGTATCAGCAAATTAAAACCTGATTCCATATTTGGGATGTCTTTTCATTGTAGGAATGCCAGAGAATATCTCTATACATGACAGATCATACAGCTTCAGAGGAATTTCCCTCCAATTTTGTTATGTGCACTTCTGTGGGCAGATCTTTCTGCTTCATTTTGCTTTTAGAAATATTTTGAAACAATTATAAAATAATTTTTTTTCTTCTCAAACTGAAGAATTTTACTAAAATGATAAAGTAATACAATATAAAATACCATTCTCTGCTTAAATCCCCCTTCTGTCACTTCCTGTTTCATTCCCTGCTGGTTTTGAGCAACAGACACCCTTCCTTTCATTTTTATATCTTCACTTCTATTTGTCTATCACAATGTTAATTTTAAGTAGATTTGCTTTTTAGAACATTTGTTGCCATGTGCCTATAAAATCATGTTTAAAATGTCAAGAACCTTCTTACATGGATTAGTTTAGCACTGGGATGAGTAGTCTTGCTAACACAATCATATGAGCACTGCATTTTCTCTGGACCTGGGTGATGTGCTCCTTAAAGTGTTCTTAAGGTTTTAAACATCTTAAAGTGGTTTTTGTGAGTCTGTTGATTTTAGTTTGGTTTTGTTTTTTTTTTTCCCAAGAGTTAAAGAACTGTTATAGGACACATTCTGTTGTTCTAATAAGCAGCTACTTCTGTGATGGCTATTAGCTCAATAGCTCTGTAGAAGCAATAGCTGGAAATTCAGGCATAGGAATGCAAAAGAAGTGTCTTTCTGAAAGGTGGAGAGGTAGGGACAAGTCATCAAGGGCTGGTCTTTCAAAGCAAATCCAAGGTTAAGTTAAAGGAAAGGTAGAGAGAAAGGGAAAGGGAACTGGAAAATGTGGTCTGCTGGTTGGAACGGGATGGAGCAGAATGAACAGGAAAACGGGAAGAGAGCTTTGAAAGAAACAGCTGAAGAAAGTGGGAAAAGTGCTAGGAGAGATGTATTGTGTGTAAGTGATTGTCCAGGTTTAGAAAAAAACAAGAGACAAGGAAGCAATAAAGGTAATGAAAGATTTGTGAGAAGGAAGGAGAGGAAGAACATTGAAATAGTTGACTTTGAAAACGGGGAATCTGTGATGGTAGCAAGAAGTGAGAGAGCAGAGAAATATTAGAAATGAGACATGAAAAGAGGAAGAAAAACCTCATACTTTACACAGGCTTTCATTTCTCAGTAATTACAGTTGGATGGTACTGATTTGGTGCCCTTTCCAGTTAGAATGGAGTATGTCATTGAAGGATAAATTAAGCATCTGATATCTGAAAATCTTGCAAGTGGTGAATTAGAAAGTTAAAAATATCTTATGCAACCTCCATGGGGTTTCACTTGCAATACCATACCAATTACATAGATCTTTCTATTCATAAAACACACTTGTGTAAGCATTACCATTCACAAATGACCCATTCTTGAAGGATGACAAAGAACTCATTGTTCAGAGCTTCATAAAACAATTATAACAGGTGAAAAACTTCTGCATTCCTTTTTCATTATGTCTTAGGCACTTCTGGGAACAAGAAAGATACTAAGTTGCTTACATACCTAAACAGTGCCATACAATTTTGAGCCTGACAAGCTAGTTAGACCTCCACCAAGCTGAGGGGGTATAAAGTCTTCATTGTTAAGCCAAAAGGAAAAACTTGCAGCTGCTATATGTGTAGGTAAATACATGGGAAATGGAGATGCTTATATGACCATTTCTGGTCACATCAAACCGCATGGGGCATGAAGAAGTGCAGTTTTCAATTTAGGTAATGTATTAGCAGTTGGAGTAGAGCTGGGGACCATGACCATGACAATCTATCTCCTTCAGATTAATGTCTGGTGCAGGCAGGTATGTTATAAACTATAGCTTAACACAGAGAACCTCTCACCGTTTCCTTTATTTTCACTAATGCATCGTGTGTGCTTGTAAGAGATTCACAGCAGATATAGGGCTACTGCTTTTAAATGTTGCCTCTGACCCAGATGATGTCAAAATGTCTGAAACCATACTACGCTCTTTTTAAAAGAGCAACTCTAATGTAATGCAAATGCACATTGTGGGGAAATTCCAGCTGAGAAAATGAGGCCTTATATTTCTAAAACCATATACATGTCAATAGCTCATTATTCTCCAGTTTTAAATGTAATTGCAGCCCAGCTTGGAACGAATTCCTGAAATAATAAAATACACTGAGTAGCAGTTACTGAGTCTTCCAGTTATTTTATGCTTCCCCCTTCCCTGTAAAAAAAANAGGGAGGCAGAAGACAAAAGTGAAAGTCATACTTTTTCTTTGATGTGTTATTGGAACACTCTGTGCAAAAATATGCTCCTAAAAGGCATTACAACATCAGCGCATCTGAAGCTTTTGTATAAGTGTATCTCAGTCCAATTTTATATGACAAATTATTTCCAGGTAATTAAGAATATTTATAATTGTTTTCTTCAGTTGGAACTTTCTTCTACTTCCAAATGTCTTTTAAGCTAATGTTTCTATAAAGCCTGAACAGCCATCATTTTGAAAGAATTCTGTCTTAGTCATGTGAACTGCTTGCAACCATCTTTTTCTGATAAATTTAACATGTGCATAGTACAGCCTTTATCTTCAGTATTGGTGCATTTTAAGGTATCATTATTTCATTGTGCAGTTCCCCATCTGCCCCCAGTCTTTCTTGGAAGAACTCCAAGAAACAGTTTGTATGATTAAAAACAATATAGATTAATATTGCCGTAGTGCTGAGCTGAGTATTTCTTTCCTCTCCTCACTCTCTTTTACTTCCCTCCCAGCTTTCCACTCTTAGCATGAAACCTTACACTTCTTTGTAAATGAAACATAAATGATTGCCTAGTTATATTTCTAGGGTGGAGAACATACACACAGAGTTCCTTAAGAAAAAATCCCCTATGCTAGCAACTGCTTAAGAACCTAAAAGATTATTATGCAGTAAGTTCATGGTAGTTATTCTGAATACTAAATCTGAGATACAAATATGTGTGTACTGTAAATGTCTAGTGAAGACCCAGAAAGAGGAATTTAGTTTGTCAGTGGAGGTGGCTTTGTGGAAGCAGCCAGTTGCAGTAAGAACCAAGTTTTTTTTTCTCATTTTCACACAAAGCAATAGGTAGTTGCTTTGTAGTAGTCAGTCTTTTTTTCCTTCGCTGAAGGGAATCTGGGGTCTTTCTATCTGACTTATTGAGGTGTTGTTAATTATTTAAAACTTTCATCTTTCTTTCATTTATGTCACAGTATAAGCATAAATTCCACTTTTTATCTGTTTCTCATCAAGTTACATTTCTGTCATTGTAAGCCTGAGGATAGACAAAACTATAAAAGTAACTGTACTTCAGTATTTGAAAGAAAAAAATACAGATAAAAACAGTCTCCTCAGGACTTAGTGCTTCTGGTAGTTGATTAGTCCCTGCAGTAGGGAAAATTAAATTTTGTGGTTGAGACCCAGCATGCTTGCATGGTTTAATAATGCTGTGGCCATCATCCAATGGCTGACAACCAAGAACTGAGGTACTTTCTGTTCTTTACTCGCTCATGCAACACCTGAAAATCCTGGGGCGAATCAAACAGCAAATTAAAGCTCAAAAAACCCCCTCACCTGCAAAACATGTATAAAGAACTCATTTTAATGCTTTCAAGCTGAAGTCATTGGGACAGGAGCCCAGAAAGAGAGTGACAAAGGTATCTTGCTAAGTTCTTAAAGCACCTTATTCGATTTGTTGTAGCTCCAGCTGTGGTTACTCTTTTAATGTATTTCTGTTTCCAGTGCATGTAACAGTCAGTCAGAGCCAAGTAGCTACTAAAAGCAATCAAGTCACATGAAGCATTTCATTTCAAAGCCAAATCAGTGATTATGACTAAAGATACAAATGAAGGATGTGGCTTATCAAAAATAGTTGTGTGAGGAATTTCCTCCTGACAGCTAAGCTGAGCCTAGTACCCAGCATGCACTCTGTGCTGTATCTTGACTCTTAACTGGCCAAAGCAGTGGTTTGCATGACACATACATCATCTCTGCAATGAGTTTGCCAAGGATGGCTCTCTGCTGGCCACATCTGCCAAGGGGAAAATGCTTTTTTACCTGGTAAATGAAAAGTTAGCTGTAATCACATTGGCTCTGTTATTCTGAATATAAAAAGCAAGAAAGATTCAGTGAAATGTGAGGTTGGATTTGGATTATGCTATGTAGAGAAAATTCTTAAAACAAAAATAATATGAGATTTTATTTTAGTGGCCACTAAAAGTTTTTTCTACATTGTTTTTAATAAAAAACTCATAAAATTTGGATGGAAGGAAACAGCCATTTTATACCTCAGTGTTAAGAACATGGTGGGGTTTTTTCTTCCCAAGGCAAATACTTCTACATTCAGTTTTAGGAAGTACTGGTTGGAATTCTAATGACACATTCACTGAGGATAAAGGTCCTGGTTTATTTTGGATCAGATATATTCTCAGAATAGTCTTGAAGAAAGTGGTCTGCTTTGTTTTGTTCTGGTTTAGACCTAGGCTTCAGTCACAAAGAGATTAATTTCTTTATTTATCATTCACTACAGTATATTGTCAGAAAGCTGCCATACAAGCATTGACTTAAAAACTATACTCTGTGGCAGCTTCTTATTAGTGTTCTACTTGAAGCAGGATAGGGTGGAGGGGTGAAATTAGACCATGTACTTTAGTGGTAGTTCTTTCAGTCAGATCTCCAATTACAGCCTTTGAAACTGTTTCCCTGCCTTTAAATTCTGTTTGTCAGGAGTGCTTGGGAACAAAACCCTACAAAATCACATTGTTCTGTCTGTTGGTCTGTCTTTGCCATCACATCTAATGGCTTTAAAGCAGTGGTCAACTTCAGAAAATCTGAGAAAGCAAGAGGAGAATCAAGGATACAAAGTCTTCACCAACTCTTCTGAAAACAGGCAATTAGATGGGGAAAAAAGACTTAAAAACTTAAACCTGAAGGATAAGCAATTGCAACTCAGTCCCCTTTTTACCCTCAGAGGCTGCCCCATTAATAAGTTTGACTGACCAACTGAAGTCAGAGACTACCTTGAATACTCTATGGCATGTGTTAAGCCCAGCTAACCAACACAGAAACACACAGAACAAAGCTGAGAAAAACTTCTATGTGGAACATGAAAAAGCTAAGGGTACTGAGAGATTTGCATTTGTGAATTTAAAGTACAGAATTGCAGAAGTGAGCTGGATTTTCATAAATATATTCTTTTAAGGCATTTCTACACCACACAATTGGAAAGCCCTGCATTAGGAAGTAACTAGAACCTGCACTCAGATTTTACCTTCCAAACCATTTCTGCTTCATATCTTTAGGGAGCTGAATTTGTGGACTGATGATTAGCAGGTACACAGGTTTAAAATGTTTAAAATCCCAGTCTGAATATAAACTTTGTAGTTTAATGTTATTTATTACTTACCTAGATAGGTACTTATCTCACTTCTTCTTTATGACCACTCCTTGGCTCCAGCAAATATCCTCACAGTTGCTGTTTTGTATAGGGATATAATACCATCCTCAATTTACAGGTGGTGCCTCAAGAGCTAGACAGTGTTAAGTGATGTTCAAGAGTGTACAAAACACACATTCCACAGGTTAAAATGTCTGCCCTGAGTGCAAGTCAACAACATAATCTGATGTGTCAGTTATTCTGGGCCAACCAGGCTATCTTTTGTGATGACTTCTGCACCTCAGGAGTATGGTAGAGTGATTAAAAACAAAAAGACTCCCACAAGAAAGAAAAAGACATCAGCTTCCAGGAAAGTCAGTGTATAAAGCAATGTTTCCTCCCCATGCACATCTAGACCAAGGAACACAATTTTAAAACCACATATTTTTCTCCCCTTTTTGTCATGTTAAAGTGGTGAAGTTTTTTAGCTTAACCTCTTTGTTGATTTCACTGTTAGTTTCTATACGCAAGCAGCAAGATTTCAACATTCTGTTCAGACATGTTTTGTCCCATCTAGATAGTGTTCTTATATTTTTTTCCAGCCTTTTTTAACTCTTTAAGTTTTTACCCTAATGGCAGTCCTGGTTTCTCTGTCACTCAGAATGGTTGATGCCATACACACTCTCAAGGGCATTTGTTACTGCAGTCATTCCTCGAACTCACAGACCTATTGGTAATGCTGTTTTCACCAGGGTGATTTGCATTCAGCCTAGAATGAAGTCCAGTACGTGTCTGCCACATAAAATGTGCTTGTCATGAATGAAGTATATGCAAAGCCTCTTAAGAATTCACCCAACATAATTAAATACACCCTGGTTCATCTAAATGTTATCCAAAGGCTAAATATCTGAAGCTTTAATTGAAAAAGCTCATTAACTTTAAATACAGCTAAAGTTGTTGAAAAAAATCTCAGTGGAGATTGTAGATTCACCATGAAGACCAAAACCAAAAGCATTTGACTCAGAAGCTATTAATCATAAAGTTGACTTGCATATTTCTGCTACTTTTGAAGTAAGTCCGAGTGCTTAATTAGAAAAAAAAAAAAATAAAAGATCACAACTACTTAAAGGAGTCCAAAATAAAAAGATAATTAACTGTTTGATGTAAGAACACAGTAGACAGGTCTGCAGTCAACTTAGAAGGAACTGAAGATTACACGTGATACTTGTCCACAATGTATTAAACCAGGAAGTATGAAATTTGTTACAAATTTAGTAGCCAGAAGTAAACGAGCTCTATAAAAAACAATAGCCTAATGTGCAATGATGCAACCAGAGGAAGATTCTATTGACAGTTAGCCTTCATCTGGAACAGAAGTGAGGGATGAATACTAGTCAAAGGTGAGAAATTAGTAGAGTTGACACACCTGTATAATCTTTACATGTGTTATAGAATGACCAGGATTAGTTAACACTATCGCTTGAATTTCAAAAATTTCACTGGATAGAAAAATAGCCCAGAATCACAGAATCACAGAAAATTAGGAGTTGGAAGGGACCTCGAAAGATCATCTAGTCCAACCACCCTGCCACAGCAGGATTCCCTACACCAGGTCACACAGAAGTGCATCCAGACGGGTTTTGAATCTCTCCAGAGAAGGAGACTCCACAACCTCCCTGTGCAGCCAGTCCCAGTGTTCTAGCGCCCTCACTGGGAAAAAATTCCTATGTGTATTCACACGGAATCTCCTATGCTTCAGCTTACAGCCATTGCCTCTTGTCCTGTCACTGGGCTTCACTGAGAAGAGCCTGACCCCAGCCTCCTGACACCCACCCTTCACATATTTAAAAGCATAGATGAGGTCACCCCTTAGACTCCTTTTCTCCAACCTAAAGAGACCCAGATCCCTCAGCCTTTCCTCAGAAGGAAGATGTTCCAGCCCCTTCATCATCTTAGTGGCTCTGTGCTGGACTCTTTCAAGCAGTTCCCTATCCTTCTTCAACTGAGGGGCCCAGAACTGGACACAATATTCCAGATGTGGCCTCGCCAGGGTAGAGTAAAGTGGAAGAAGGACCTCTCTTGACCTACTAGCCACACCCCTTTTAATACACCCCAGAATCCCATTAGCCCTCAAGCTCTCAAGAAAAAATTGTACCTTTATAAGTACAGTCATACATAATTCATGGCTTCTAAATAACGTTCTTGGTAGTCATGTGTTGCAAAACTCAGGAAGTTTTAAGACAGCTAAAAAATCTATGAAATAGATTCAGTACTTTTTTATTTAACCTGTTAAATATAGACATTTAATAGACAATTAGTAATTGGTATATATTTTACATGTGATTGATGCTATGTTGTAAACCTGTCACTTTGAAACTGAGGTCAGCATTAACAGTTGCGGATGCTTACAGTTAGCCTCTATGATCTGCTCTGAATGCATGGAGAATTCATGTATTTCATAACAAATTTTAGATGCTAATATCATCTTAAATCAGACTGGTTACTTTACTGCCCAAACAGGTATGTTACTGCTTAATTAGAAGTATCTAAACTTAAAAAAAAAAAAAAAAAAGAAAAGAAAAAGTGAGCTGTTACTTTTCTGTAATGCTGAGGTAATAATTAACAACTTTGTAAAAGCGATTGCTAAACCTAATCTGTAGTTTAAAGAGGTCAGTTTTACCCTCCTTCCTAGCAGATTTTTAGTTAGTACTCATCAAACTAGTCCTGTTCATGAAAATATTTAAAGAAAGTATAAATGCTGGTATTCTCAGTTGGTTTTGATGAAATTCCTTATTATGCTTAATCTTCACACATAGGATTACCTGATGTGACAAGAAAAGTGAGTGCAAAGTCTGTTGGGAATTTAATAAATCTAACTTATATCTTTCTCTTGTTGGGAAGGAAATTAAGTATTTTTCAATCTGTCATTTTTGAATATATGCAAATGTATAACTCCTGTTTAAAAACATGCAGAAAATATATTTCAGATATCAAAAATTTGCTGAACTGCTTTATTGCATCTCTTCTCACTCTAAAGTGGGTTTTCTTCTCTTTTTTCTTGGAGGGGTTGTTGGGGATGTTTTGCCACTGCTTCTGCTTGAAGATGAAAGTCCCCCAGCTGTCAGACGGAAAATACACCCATTACTTTTTGACTAGACTATATGTTGGATTCAAGACCAAATGCTTACAGAAGTGCAAGTCTTTAACATCATGGGAGCTGGTTAGACAAAACACTTCACAAGTACATTTAGAAAAGTTACAATTAAGGAGCTCACTTCTACTATTATGCTCAGTTCGCAATCAATTTAAGAGGAAAAAGCCCCAAATTTAATGACTACGTTGATTCAAGAGTGTTTTTATCCACATGGAGTCAAAGTGAGACAGTACTTGCCTTAAGAGTGGAAAGTTACTTATATGCAGAGTTCCCTGAAGGTATTACTTTCAGGTAAACATCCAGATGTCTTCCCCCTTGAAGATGGTTTACTTCTTTTTCAGTTAAGGCTCAGGTTTCTAAGGTACTGGGTGTGATATGTACATGCCTCAAGGTAAATGTAATAATACACACCTAAAGAGTTTTGCTGAAAGGTAAAGCCTTACCTAATCAATCCAGAAATCACGCCCACTGCACCATATGCTGGAGGCTTTTAAGAACCAGAAAATATCCAGAAAAATTGCTGGTTTTGGAGGAGTCTCCCTTTAGACAAAGAAAAAATATTCTGGACACTTCGTAATTAGTGTTAAAGAGCTCATGCTCTTTTGAAAAAGAGTTAAAGTAAAAAATGCTTGAATCTTTACATTAGAAAGATTTCTCTGTACAATCCTCAAGTTACCAGGGTTTTGATTTTTTTCTTTTTTTTTTAATATTCTGTGAGGTTTAATGCATATACTTCAAATAGAAAATGCCTTCCTGAACCCTGAAACTGCCTTTGAAGGCAGGATTAAGATAGTGAAAATCCAGGTGGAATAATTTTTTCTGAATTTTAAAGTGAGTGTTGAGAATATGCAAACCAATAACTGACATAGTAAGTGCTAATTGTTCAAAGTATGATTGGTGCTCAGAACTTTGTGCAAGCTTTATGCTAGCAAGACTGTCACTTGCTACAGTTAGTATTAACTATAGGTTTAAGTACAGTCCCAGTTGGTCTGTTGTGTCATGCCATGTTCCAAGCAGCAAAACTTGCTACAGGGGGTTAATGACATGATGGAAAGGAAGATGACTAGAGACAGAAATAAATATGAAAGCAGGTTGCTGGAACTAATGAGTCATCAGGCAGTATTAGGTTTTTCATGTGAGCTCATTCTACAATGAGTGTTGAACAGCAAGGAAATCTCTTTTAGATTAGATGTTCTTGCCAACCAGTCTGAACTCCTTCCCTTGTCAAGGAAATAAAATACAAATTTTGCACAGCGTCTTGTGGAGTATTGTTACTACAAAGTCACTTACTTTCCACACCATGTTTTTGTTTTAAGTATTGGGGTAACAAAAAAAAAATGTATTTCTAGAACTGGATTAAAATTATACAAGCATTTGAATTACACAGATGTCCTCTTTGTTCACCATAAGCACTGTTTTTAGTCCAAGAGATTTAAACAAGAACATCTTAAATAGTCCTCACCAAACCTTTCTAAAAACCAGATGTTGCTCTGAGCAGCAATGTGGTGAAAACTGTCCCTCTCCTATTTCAGTTTAGAATAGACTTTATTTAAGAAATCAGCTGCATCCACACTTTTCTCACTGAGCATAAGGTAAGATTTTATTATTTAATGTGTATATGATCTGTAGTCAATGATAAAGCACAAAACTAAAAGAAAAGTCTCTTTCTGACTGATTTTATCAGTCAGAAATATACTCAAAATGTTTGATTTTATTTATTGCATGGCATAATAAACATAATGGTATAAAATAGGAACATTGCAAAGACAACAACCAAACTAGATGCAACAATCATAATCCTTAGAGTAGGATCTTGCAGCTGCTGATATCACTTAAATAAAGTCAAGGAATTACTGATGACTAGACATGTTCAGAGATAGAATTCATAATTACCTTTATCCACCACACAATACTAATATATTTTCCTGTTGATTCCTAGATAAGACTTCTGAACATTCAGGATATTACCAAAAGCTGTACCCTTATTTCAAAAGCTGCATACAAGTTTCATACTCTGACAATGCACTATTATAAGTGTGCTTCAGTAACACTATGAATACTTCTCTACTTAGCCATTTGAGGGAAAAAAAAAAAAAGACATGAATACTTAAGAGTGAATATTTACTTTGCAAAAGCACGTAGTCTTTAATCAAAATATGTTTATAATCACCAGAGACAATGAATGTATATTTCCAGGTAACTGCTCTGATTTAGAAGAGAAAAAAAGACTTCAAAAATCTCCTGTATAGTGTCTCTACCTCTGCTGAAATAGCAGTGTGATTATAGACTGCAAATAGCTGCAAGATCATCCTGATGATCAGATTCAGATTTCATAGCAATATAAATCAGAAGTTACTCTGAGTAGACTAACAGCTGTGTAGTTTTCAAACACTATTTTCGTTTCTTTTGCTTCAGCTTTTGATTAAATGGAATTTTGAGAAAAAAAAACCAACTCCTTGTATTCATTTTAAAATTTTTCTTAAATTTTAGGAAATTGCTTCTATTGAAAAACGTTCATTGCTAATTGGAAATATATGGGTGGTTTATCAGTTTTTTTCAGGGCAAAGAAAAAGAGCAGGAGAGGAAAAGAGAGGGGGAACATGTTCAGACCAGTTCTAACAATAGACATATGCCAGTCAAACAGAGAATGAGGAATCATGTTTTCTTCTAACTGGAAAATGTGATCATCTTGTGCTAACAGCAGGTATACTATTTCAGAAAATGGCCACTAAAAAACCTATTCCTTATCATTCTCATTTTTAGAGGTTTAGATATTAATGCATTGGTAAACAGGTTTGCATCTTACAAATTCTGACTAAACAGATGCAATAACTCCTTAGAGAAGAGGTTATACCTGTATGTTTTCCATCACTGATTATATTGAGATGGTGCTGCTTCTGTTACTTCACTTCTGATTATTCCAGGAATGGAAGCAGTCAGTCACTGAGTTTGGCAGCTCCAAGGTACAGATGAGCAGCTCTTGCAATGAATCTCTCTGGCAGTGGCAGCTGGCTACCACTTTCCTTCTTCTGCTTTTCTCTGTAGATGTGACGTGATTGTGCTGTGCATCACATCAACATTATTCATTTTCACACCATTTTCTTGTAGTGAAGAGGAACAGATTTACAGTGACATGTTTTTGATGTGGGAAGGGAACAAATTATACACAGAGGTCCTGTTTCTCTTGGCTATGTTACTTTACCTTCTTTGACCTAAGAGAATTTAGCCTTGATTTAGATGGAAAAAGGAGAACAAGGTTCATAATGCAGGGTAATACTGCACCAGCAACAGACTGAACTCGGCCCTCCTCTTTGTTCTTCAAATGGTGCAGGATTCTCCAGTCAGCTTTCAGAAAATCTAATCTCAATAGTAACTAGGACTGAGAAAGAGATTCTTAAAACTTCTAAAAGAGTTTACTAGCATACTTTAAACATGAGTTAAACTAATTAAAGTAACGTGGGGATGGAAACAGTTGACTGAGTCATCCTGGAGAATACAGATGGTGTTGAAATGGAACACCCTCTGTAAAAATGGAGTCATAGATAATATACAGTAATTTTGACTTAGGCTACAAAGAAAGTTTTGGTGCACTTATATTAGGGGGAAAAAAAGCTTTTAAACTGATCTCTGTCCAGAACAATGACTAAGAAGTTGAAGAACATAGCCCAGAAGAATGGTGTACCCTGCTTTATACTTTGTGACCCTAGGCAGTTACTAGTCCAGAAACACCTTCCCTATGAGAATAGGCTGAGAGAGCTGGGATTGTTCAGTCTCGAGAAGAGAAGGCTTCAGGGGGACCTAACAGTCACCTTCCAGTACCTAAAGGGGTCATATAGAAAGGCTGGGGAGGGCCTGTTTACAAAGGCCTGTAGTGATAGGACAAGGGGTAATGGGTTTAAATTAGGGAAGAGCAGGTTTAGATTGGATATTAGGAAAAAGTTCCTTTACCATGAGGGTGGTGGAACATTGGAACAGGTTGCCCAGGGAGGTGGTTGAGGCCCCGTCCCTGGAGGTGTTCAAGGCGAGGCTGGACAGGGTGCTTGGCAACCTGGTTTAGTTGGAGATTGCCTACTCACTGTAAGGGGTTGGACTAGATGACCTCTAAGGTCCCTTCCAATCCTGATAATTCTATGATTCTATACTTTAACTATAGATAATCCTGAGTTGACTTTATATGTGTTTATTGTGTAGTTCTTTGTTTGGGCTTATTTCCTTCTTGGATTGTGATCAGTCCAACCACATGCAAAACAAGAATGAATTGGATCTAATTCTCCTGAGTTTTCCAATTAAAATCAAGCCTTAATTGAAATATATTAGGGAAAAATAAAATCTCACCAGTCATTTTCTGTTAACAACAGGAGGAGCTGTGAATTCTGAGCTCTTTGGTAACAGTTCCTATGATATATATAGGTAAATTAGTAGGATTACTGTCTGCTGTTGATAGTGGAGTGCGCATTATACATCTCAGTCTCCACTGCTTCGTCCAAAAATGGGACTGAAAGGAGAAAAACAAATGTGCATGGACTTTGTAAATATATGCTAGATGTGATTAGAAAACTTGCTATCCACTATTTTGGTAGTCAGTTTTAATCTCATAGAACTAATTTCTCTATGGATCTTTTTGATTAATCTGAAGTTGGAATATTCTCCTTTCCCCTTGGACCACGGTAAGAGTGTCTCACATAGGTGACTGACCGTGGCTCAATTCTGAAGACCAAAATCATGGAATCATCAGAGTTGGAAGGGACCTCAAAGATCATCCAGTTCCAATCCCCCTGCCTGGAAGGGACACCACCCACTAGATCAGGTTACCCAGGGCCCCATCAAGCCTTGTCTTAAAAGCTTCCAGGGATGAGGCCTCCACAACCTCTCTGGGCAACCTGTTCCACTGTCTCACCACCCTCATTGTGAAGAACTTCCTTCTAAGATCCAACCTAAATCTACCCTCCTCTAGCTTACACCCATTTCCCCATGTTCTATCACTGTCTGACCTCCTAAAAAGTCCCTCCCCAGCTTTCTTGTAGGCCCCCTTCAGATACTGGAAGGCCACAATGAGGTCTCCTCGGAACCTTCTCTTCTGCAGACTGAACAATCCCAACTCTCTCAGTCTGTCCTCGTAGGAGAGGTGCTCCAGTCCTCTGATCATTCTCATGGCCCTTCTCAGAACTTGCTCCAGCACCCCCAT
>VWZX01010268.1:0-14699 GCA_013399015.1 Galbula dea
GTGCTGGTGGTGAAAGGAGGAAAAAGAATCGAGGTGCCAGTCTCAGGCAGGGACACAATTTGGTCAAGCACCAGTCCTGGGACACCCTGCTCCCCACAGAGGCATGTCAGGCTCCTTGCCTTCCCCTGCCTTGCAGGCAGGAGAGGACAGAGCCAGGGGCAGGTCTTGCCTGCCAGCACAGCCGTGCATGGGGGAGCAGGGGAGGCAGTATATCTTCCTCTCCTTCGCCAAACCCTGCAAGAGCCAGGTTGGAATTAGAGCTTGCCTCCTCCCTGCCACTCCAGTCCTCCAACCTAGCCCAGGAAGAAAAGGGAGCACAACACGAGCTCCTGCCTCCAGCTTCTCCCCCTCAGAAGACATGCAAGAAGGAGGAGAGCTGGCTGGACAAATTTATTAAGAATTTAAAACGATTCAACCTCTAAAACATGCTCCACTGCCCACCCCCAGTGCCAGCAGGAAGGGGTGCCACAGTACCAGACCAGGACCTGCTGCCTGGGCTCTGATTGTCACTGACGGGGGACCTGGGGCTCCCTGGGGATTGCATCTGCCACAGGTGCTCCTGGGCTGGTGCCCCGGGCAGAGTCTGTCTGTGTTTGCAGTGTTACAGCAGGGAGAAACACCTGCAGCATCCACGTGCCTGTGTGCACCAGCCCAATGTCCTCACAGACACATATGCTCGCATACCCACCACACATTTTGTGGCCCTGCAGGCCAGCTCCCACCCTCCCAGCCCACTGACTGCAGGAGAGAATTGTCCAGTGCTTCTTGGCAAGGCACCAGCTCCAACGCAGGATGGCTGCAGGTCCTGCAGGCTGCCAGAGCCCTGAGCAGCACAGAAGGGGAGCCATAGGCTCCAGCAATGCCTCCTCACCACCCTACCCTCTCCTCTGCTCTCCTCTCTAAGGAGACACCAACTGCACACTTCTGGTCCCCTCTCGTGCTCAGCGTGGGTGGCTGGAAGCCCCCTGAGGCAAAGGGTATGCGGTGGAGGTAGGGAAGGAAAACAGCAACAGGAGTATCATCAAAGAGGAAGACAGAAGGGTCCCTGCCTGTCAGCTGGGGCCCGTCTAGCCCTCCAGGGCACCCACGGCCCTGCTCGGTGGCACCAGGCTCAAGGGGGGATGGGGACCAGCGGGGCCCGTGTGAGTGCTGGTGCCCGACTAGCTCTGCGCTCCAGGGCCAACTGCATGCTCCAGATGCTTAGGGGCCGCATGTAAGCCAGCGAGCGATACACTTTCTTTTCCCGATAGGCCTCCGGTGTCTGGAAAGCCATGCCCAGCCGCTCCCAAACTGTCCGGTAACAGCCCTCTGCCGTACGAAAGCCTTCCTCCACCAGTCCCTGCAGCAGAAGGAAAACGAGTGAGCATCAGCATGTCCACAGAGTGCAAGGAGATGGCGTGTGCTGAGGGGCTGCAGCATCACCACTCACCTCCTGGATCATAGTGGCGGCCAAGGCATAGACCACGCCAATCCAAACCTCATTGGACTGCACACTGGAGGTGTCAGGCACCCCGTCAGGTCTCATGCCATTCACTGCTCCCATGGTGCCACCAGCAAAGCTCATGACGTTCTTCTCAAAGATGGTCTTGAGTGCACTGACAACATGACTCTTGGGGAAGACCTGTGCAGAGAGAGAGGGCTTTGGAATCAGTCACACGGATCCCTCTGGCTGGATCTCCAGGGAGCTTTCCATGAAAAAGAAGTGAAAGATGCTTGCTGGATAAATAGCCACCACTGGAAAATAACAGAAGGAAGTTAAAAAGCCTCTTTCCCCAAAAAGACACACACAGACAAGAAAAAAAACAACCAACCAATCAAACCAAAACACACAAAAAAACCCAACCAAACCAAAAAACCCACCCACACACAAAAACCCCCAAAAATAAGTCCACCAAAAAGAAAACCAACCCAAAAACCCACCACCACACCAAAAAAACCCCACAGTTGCTCAACAGAAAGGTTGCTGAACTCCATTCCACCTTCCTCGGGGGGAGGCTGATAGCTCTTCCAACCAGTGTGTGTTCATGAACAGCCCACCTTCCTCCTCATGGTCCGTATTGGCTCATGACAACCTCACACACCACTACAGGCTTAGGGACAAATCGCTGGAAAGCAGCTCAGCAGAAAAGGACCTGGGGCTGTTAGTCAGCAGCTGAATATGAGCCAGCAGTGTGCCCACGTGGCCAGGAGGAAACAGCATCCTGGCTTCTCTTAGAAACGGTGTGTCCGGAAGAACCAGGGAAGTGATCATCCTCCTATACTTGGCAGTGGTGAGGTCTCACCTCAAATACTGTGTGCAGTTTTGGGCCCCTGTCCTGGTTTGAGTTAGAACAGAACTAATTCTGTTCAGTAATTTTGTTTTCTAAAAGTATTCCATCCCATATACATCACGTTCGATATATAAGCTGGGGGTCAGTTCCCGCCTCCCTTGCTAGAGTCCCCATAAAATTACTGAACAGAATTGGTTCTGTTCTAACTCAAACCACAACAGTCCCTCGCTACAAGAAGGACATTGAGCTGCTGGAGGGTGCTCAAAGAAGGGCAATGAAGCTGGTGAAGGGTCTAGAGTACAAGTCTTATGAGGAGCAGCTAACGGAACTGGGGTTGCTTAGTCTGGAAAAACTGGACTGAGGGAAGACCATCCTGCTCTCTACAACTACCTGAAAGGAGATTGGAGTGAGGCAGGGGTCAGCCTCTTCCCCCAGGTAACAAGGGATAGGACAAAAGGAAACAGCCTCAACTTGCACCAGGGCAGGTTTAGAACGGACATTAGGAAAAACTTCTTCACCAAAAGGATGGTCAAGCATTGGAACAGGCTGCCCAGGGAACTGATGGAGTCACCAACCCTAGAAGTATTTAAAAGACACGTAGAGGTGGAGCCTGGGGACATAGTTTAGTGGTGACTTGGCAGTGCTGGGTTGACAGTTGGACTCGGTAATCGTAAAAGTCTTTTCCAATCTAAACAATTTTATGATTCCGAGATTCTCATCTTGGTTGATGGTCACCATTGCTCATTTGTCAGGCAAACAACTACTCGAGGCCCAGACTTTCTCCTGGTAAGACCACTGTCCTGTTCCTGCAGCCCACCTACACCAGCTACAAGAGGCACTGCAGTGCCCACAGGAGATGGGACACAGGCCAGAGGTGGCCCAAGGACAGTCTGGGATCCAGGAGGTTGGAGGTTATCTTCCTGCCAAAGGGAAAGATGACAGCAAAGTCAGACTGATGACAGCAGAGTGAGTGTCTTGCAGCTGCAAAGTGAATGTTGTGGATACTGGTAGGTTTGTCTGGGCAAATGCTGGGAATCTTGGTGGGAGGAGGAGGGAGTGGTGGGAAGAGAGGAAAAAAAGGTTCCGTTTCAGGGGAATTTCTCAGGGGAAAACAAACCCAGAGCTTAGTTTAGAGTGGTTTCAAAAGGACTCTAATCCTTCCAGTTTTGTAACTGAGTGGTGACATAAGAGTTCACGGCCTGGACCAAGGGGACTTAAGAGGTTAAGTACAGGGGCAGCTTGAGGATGAAGGAAGCAGACTGAGGTGTGCAGGACACCTGGCCTTTTTCTGTGTCTGGCAGGAGGGATTTGAAACTTTTATCCCAAGTGAAAGTTGAAGACTTACGAGAGGTCAGTTGTGCTCACCAGATAAAACAGCTATTTCCAGGGATTATCAGGAAGAAGAAAACAAACTTTCCCCTCTGACAAGGGGAAAAAAAAAAAAGTGTTCAACAAGCTAAGACCAAGAGCTTAAAACAGCTCTGAGAGTTTGCCTGAAGTGTCACAGTAAGCTCTTGCCAAAACAGAAAAACAAAACAAAACAAAGGACAAAATGAAAAAAAAACAACCAAGAAATAAACCCAACCAACAGAGCTAGAAGGAAACAAAACTTCTGCACTGCTTTCATTACCAGCAATAAGACTAGGAAGTCTCAGAGCAGTAGAGGTCACTGCCTCACTGGAAAAAAAAGGAAAGCTTAAGATTCAGTTTTGCTGCAAGGGGAGGGCTGGCTCCTGTCCCTGCCATGCCCACCTAATAGCCAGAAAACCCTAGCAAGAACTTTGCAGGGTGACCAAGACTGCGAGCGATGTCATAAAGCAACCATGACATCTACTTGCAAGGAAGGGAAGACCCAGGCTGCTCCCAGCTCATCAGCATAGCCCAGGGACCTGCCAGACCTTTGTTGTCAGTCTAGTGCCACCAGAGCCATGGGAAGCAGAAGGTCTGATGACACCAGCCACCAGCCAGGACTGGGCAACCAGTCCAACCAGATGGCTTTGCCAGACTCAGAGGAAAGGCATCAGATCCCTTTGATCTACACTAAAGCCAAGCATCTGACGCAGTCATTCTTTCCGGCGCAGCTCTGCGGATAAGCCCAAGAACTGTTAGGGAGAAGGAGACAGCAGAGTGGTGGTGTGAAGAAGCTGTCTCCGGCAGAAGGTTTCAGGCACAGGTTCTTCATGACTAGGGTCACAGCCTTTTCTTACTTTTTCACTCGTTTTCTTACTTTTCACTACTGACCTATATGTGCAGCAGGAGCCACACTTGTTAATGAGGTTGTGCAGTACTGCCAATCAGGCAAGGCATCAAAAGACATGGGGGAAAAAACCTCAGTGGTTATAGTGACAGAAGAGAGAAGTTTGCCAGTCCCATCTGGCCAGATCCAGCGTGGAGCCAGGGGCACAGTCCCAAACCCTGTGCTCTAAGGACCCACACTGGAAGAAATGCAGGAGGGCATGACCAGGTGCCCATTTCTCATTAAGCCTCACAGCTCTCAGCACAAGCTGCTCCCAGAAAAATTTGCTTGAAGGTCCCCTCTGGTACCAGCTGATAGTCAAATGGTCCATCAGTCTCACACAGCCAGGTTTCTTTCTCTTCCCTCACGGAGCCAAAGTGTTTGCCTGTTCATCACCACCACAGGGAGCTTTGGTGTGACACCTGCCCATGGGTCAAAAACAATCTGTACGATGGCCCTTCACTTCCAGCTCTGTTCCAGGTATTGCACCACTATCAGCTGCTCCTACCACACCGTCAGACAAGAGGAGGCTTCAGCCAGTTCTGCTCTTACAACTGAACAGCCACAGACTTTAGGGCCTCAGATAAATTTTAGCTCCCTCAGATATGCATCTAGTACTGTAAACTGAGCAGCAAATAACACGTGGGAAGTTTCAGACACTTTTTGCTTTTGTCTGTAAACAAATAACACCTTGTTGAAAGCAAATCCCACAAACCCCAGTGGGACCTTCTTCCAAGTGTGCCAGAGCTGACCGTGGCCACACACTTCTCCTGAACAGCCTGTCCCAGAGCAGGGTTTGGGTTAATGCAGGTTGCACTGAAGTGCATCCAACAGCCTCCACCCAAGCACTCACTGCTGCATGGAGCAGGCTGCAGCCCATCGTGCCAGCCCTGCTGCAGGTCCCATCTCCCCCCAGCACGCACCAGGCTGCCCCTTCCCTTACCTCAAACTCTCCTTGGTCCAGGCCACAAACCCCGAGAAACCACTGCCCGGCACATTGGTCTGACATAATGCTGCTGGAGGTGCTGTTCCCACTGCTGTCATAGTTGTAGTATTTTCCTAGAAAAGGTAAGAAAACAGATGAAAATTGATAGCTTAGGATCCTGGCTCACACGTGCTCTCTCTACACTCTTCCTTGCAAGGCAGGAGCACAGCACCTTTTTCCAGAAGACTCTTCTCCTTCCTTTCCCAGACCATCACACCCTCTCTGTTCCTTCCCTGGTACTTGCTCTGTACCTTCCCGGGTACTTCCTGTCCGCTTGTAGCAACGGCATCTCTCCTCCTTCCCCCATCCCTTTCAAGACTCTGCCACCCAAGGAGGAGCCACCCCCTTTGCAAGGCACATGTGGCCAGCTGAGCCTGGCTTCCCTCTGGGGAGCACCTACCATTCCAGAGCATTCTCTCAAACGCCTCCTTGCCCTTGCTCAGGATGTCCATGTATTTCTGCTGGGTCTCAGCATCCCCGAGCACCTTGGCCATCTTGCACATCATACAGACGGCTGCCAGCCACAGCCCACCGCAATAGGCACTGCCAGAGCCAAAGAAGAGAAGCATCAGCAACATGGGACATCCCATAGGTTGCTCAGAGCTCTCACAACAGATGGGATCCAAAGTCCCAGCTCTGAGCTACCTCTGTATCCCAAAGCCCCCATCTCCAGCCCCGACTTTCCTCTCTTGATCACCTGGCTCCATTCACCACCCACGCATCATACGTCTGGTCAGCAAAGCCACCATTTTCAATGAGCCCATCATTATCTGTGTCAAACTTCAGCTCCGACTCCATTACAGCCTGCAGGAGAGGCAGGAAATGCTCACATAGCTCCTGAATTCTGGCTGGCCCTCATGCTCTGCTCACAGCATCCATCCTCTTGGGATGTAGCACAGGAGCCAGGGGAAGAGGGCAAGAAGGATACCCCATGGTCTGAGCTCCTGCCAGTACCTGGCAGACTGGCCACATGTCTCGCAAGTACAGGCAGTCATGTGTCAGGTAGTAGTCACGGTACACCTGCAGCACAAACTTCAGGTTGAGATCCTTCCAGTCAGCTGTGTCGTGCATCAGGTAGGCATTGACACGCAGCCACGGCTCGTCACCTAAGCAAGGACACAGAGCAGGTGCAGCAGGGCAGCAAGCAATGAATGTTCCTTCTCCTACCTGGGAGCAAGGTCCTAAGGTTGCTGTGACCAGAAAGCACTAAAATAGCAGGATGCCCCTTGTGCCATCTCTAGTGAGAGCAGCTTCCCACTACCACTCAGCTCTCCCTTTGTCTCCCTTGTACAAGCCCCACGCAATGTGGTCTTCATCAGTATCCAAAACCATCCAGGCTTTTCAATCCCAGAAAACAAACGCTGTGTTCCATGCACACACCTCCTTCCCATAGCTTGGGAGTTAACTACCCCAAGAAAGCCACGTAAGCAGTTCTGTAGATCCTCCGCCCCTCCAAGGAGGCCCAGCCAAACCCCTCACCTGGATCCCCAATGTCATGTGGCACCACGTTCTTCAGCTTCACCTGGGCTGTCTGACCACACATTAAGTACTGCCGGGGCTGGACGTCCTCATTCACCACTGTAACAGCTATAAAAGGACATAGATTAAGGACACAGGAACTGTAGCAGCAAACTCCAAGCACAGGCAGGGCCACTGGCACAAGCGTGCCAGGCTGCTCACGGGCACTCTGGCAGCAAGGTTACAGCCCTTTGCAAACGGCTAGGTAGACACCAGGCTGCTTCCAGTTTCCCCTCAGCAGGGGAAATGGAACTGTCACCACCTTCCTATTCAAGGTGGGGGCAGCACCCAGCACTGAGAGGGAATCCCAGTGGGCTCAGAACTCTTGCAGCTCAGCAGTGGGTTGTGCTCCACTGCTGGCCAGGCCACCACCAAGAAGCCTCCAAGACCTGCCAAAGTGTCAGGGTTTGCAAACAGTTCCAGTCTCGACCTCTGCAAGTGGCATGGAGAGAACTGATAAGACCAGGGACTGTCCCAGTGCATGCAGAGCCAGCTGTGCACATCCAATGCTGTAAGAAAGCATCCCAGTGCCGGGCAGAGAGATGCTAGAAGGCAGCAATGTTTGGGTATTTCAAGTCCTGGGCCCAGCAGAGGAGCTGGAGGGCAATGCTGGCTCCAAGGCACAGATTTTTATGGGAGATGCTGTCTGAAGTCCTCTGTGTGTTCCCCAGGTGAAGGCATCAGCAGGCATCAAGCCAGAGTCTCCTGGGTCACTCACCAATGTCATACTGCAAGCTGATCTGCAGCTTGGGCCACAACATGATGAGAGCAAAGGAGGCGTAGAAGTGGACATCATAGGTGTTGTACATCCGGTACTCCTGGCCTGGAAGGACCAGGAAGACAAGTGAGGGATGGGGGACTTGCCACAGTGAACAGAAAGGAAGGGTATGTCGTCTTTCCCATAAGGCCCAGGAAAGTTGGCCCTTTCCTGGCACAGGCAGGGGCTCAAGTCAGAAATTTTTTTTATTCTCTATGCATAGCACCCAGGGATCTGGAGAAGATCTCGTAACATACCCTACAGGGCTTGGCCCCGCAAGGGATTTTGCTGAAAACAGCACTGCTCCCTACCCATCAGGGTGTGTAAAGCATCCCCATGGCAGGCTAAAACCACCTGGTGGCAACAATGGAGAGGGGTTCAGTTGGGACCATCCATTATGTCCCTGCAAGTTACCTTCCAAATAAGCAAACCTTCCGTACTCCCGCAGGACAGGGAGGAGGTGGGAGAGGCCAGCCCCTGCCGGCCCCTGCAGTTCCTCAGCACGGCAGTCCGGGGGCAGCTCCACCCAGATGGTCCCCCCGTCCGTCATGAAGTACAGTTCATTGAAGAGGGCCGACTTGTACCAGGAAGGCAGCTGGCTGCAGGCAACAGGGAAACTCAACCACAACAGCCAAGGCGGCGATGCTGCTCTGACCAGCCCCCAAAAGACACCAAGAAGGTGCCCCCATCTACCCTACCTGTTTTCCAGGATGGGCTTCTGCCACGCTTCAATCTTCCTCTCCCACTCCTTGTAGTGTGTCAGGGCATGATGTGAGAGGGCAGGCGCAGCATCACCTCCACTGCCAAAAAAACGGGTGTACCGCCTGCCGGGCAGTGGTTTGGTGAGTATGCCATGTGCTCAGGCTGGGAGGCCCACCCAGCCACAGGAGAGGGTTCACTGTAGTGAACACCAGAATAATACAGCTGCTGGTACAGCAGCATTAAGGAGGGGCTGAGGAGAGGGTCCCCTCTGTTGCCTGACAGGGCCATGGCCACAGGGAGGCCTGGATGCCCAGGAAGTACTCAAGCCAGAGGCAGGGAGAAGGGGGCTTTGGGAACATGAGCCGAGCCCCGCTGGAGACAATCCACCTACCTAAGGTGCAGCTTCTCCTTGGAGCCAAAGTGAACACATGGCATGTCCCAAGCCAGGGCCAGCTCCAGTGTCCCGTGCCCGTGGGCAGGCACCCTGCAGCTGGCACACACTGCTGCTGCTGTCACCTCCCCTTTCTCTGTTGGGCTGCTTTTACCTGCTAGGACAGAAAAAAAAAAAAATATTCTCAAGGGACCAAGGAAGCGTTATGGGGGGATGGCTGATGTTCCCACACACCCCACAGGGGACAAGACTGTTTGAGTACGTCCCAGCCCCCTTGCAACCTGGAGGGTACATCATAGAATGGCCACGTGGGAAGGGACCTTAAAGATCATTTAGTTCCAAACCCCCCCGCCATGGGCAGGGATGCCAATCGCTAGACCAGGTCGCCCAGGGCCACATCCAGCCTGGCCTTAAACACTGCCAGGGATGGGGCATCCACAACCTCTCTGGGCAACCTGTTCCAGGGCCTAACTACCCTCCTGATGAAGAAATTCCTCATGATCTCTAATCTAAATTTCCCCCACTTTAGCTTATAACCATTTCCCCTTGTCTTATCACAATCTGACCAGCTAAAAAGTCTCTCCCCTTCTATCCTATAGTCCCCCCTTAAGTACTGGAAAGCAGCTATGAGATCCCCTCAAAGTCTTCTCTTTTCCAGGCTGAACAACCCCAACTCTCTCAGCCTATCCTCGTAGGGGAGGTTCTCCAGTCCTTTAACCGTCTTTGTGGCCCTCCTCTGGACTTGCTCAAACAGGTCCACATCTCTTTTGTGCTGAGGAGCCCAGAACTGGAACTCCAGGTGGGGCCTCACGAGGGCAGAGTAGAGGGGCAGAATCACCTCCCTAGACCTGCTGGTCGCACCTCTCCTGATGCAGTCCAGGATGCGGTTGGCTTTCTGGGCTGCGAATATACATTGCTGGCTCATATCCAGCTTTCCATCTATTAGGGCCCCCAAGTCCTTCACTGCACGGCAGCNTCCATCGAACAGTCCACTCATCAAATCAACATCTCTCCAGTTTTGAGATGAGGATGTCATGAGGAACCGTATCGAAGGCCTTACAAAAATCCAAGTAGATGATATCAGTCAGTCTTCCCTTCATCAACTGCTGCAATCGCCCCATCATAGAAGGCCACCAGATTGGTCAGGCACGATTTGCCCTTAGTGAATCCATGCTGACTACTTAGTATCACCTCTTTATCTTGTATGTGCCTTAACATCTCTTCCATTACTACTTGCTCCATGACCTTCCCAGGCACAGAGGTGAGGCTCACTGGCCTGTAGTTCCCTGGGTCATCTTTTTTACCCTTTTGAAAAACGGGAGTGATGTTATCCTTCCTCCAGTCCCCCGGAACTTCGCCTGACCTCCATGACTTGCTAAATATCATGGAGAGCAGTCTCGCAACAACATCAGCCAATTCCCTCAAGACCCTAGGATGGATGTTATCAGGGCCCACAGACTTATTTTGGTCAAGCTGCCATAGGTAGTGCTGAACCTGTTCCTCACATACAGTGGGAGGCCCCTCACTCTCCCAACACTTGTCCGAGGCTACCAAGTCCTGCTCATTGCAGGTAGCCTGGCTACCAGGAAAGACTGAGACAAAGAACTCATTGAGCAGCTCTGCCTTGTCCGTATCCCTCATGACTAAATTTCCTTCCTTATTCATCAGAGAGGGAACACTCACCCTGACCTTCCTTTTCTGATTAATATACTTATAGAACCCTTTTTTATTATTTTTTACATTCCTCGCCAAGTTCAGCTCCATCTGCACCTTAGCTTTCCTGATCCCAATCCTACACTTCCTAGCCATTTCCCTGTACTTTTCCCAGGCCAACTGTCCCTGCTTCCATAGCCTGTGCATATCATTCTTATGCCTCAGCCCAAGAAGCAGATAGTTATTTAGCCACACCGGTCTTCTTCCTGTCCTGCCTGATTTCTTACAGAGAGGGATGGAAATTTCTTGCGCTCTAAGAAGGGTATCTTTGAAGAACTGCCAACTCTGATGAGTTCCTTTGTCCCTAAAGACAGTGCCCCAAGGGACCTCACCCAGCAAGTCTCTTAACAGCTGGAAGTTTGCCTTCCTGAAATTCAAACTCCTTATCTTACTCTGTGCCATGCCCTTGCGTCTAGTGACTATGAACCTGACTAAGGCATGGTCACTACATCCTAGACTCCCTTCTATCTCCACCTCTTCAATGAGGTTTTCTTCATTGGTCAGCAGCAGGTCTAGCAGTGCATTATCCCTAGTTGGTTTATCTAGAACCTGTTCCAAAAAGTTGTCTTGCATAAACTCCGGGAGTCTCCTGGACTGCCTACATCTTGCTGTGTTGTTCCTCCAGCAGATGTCTGGGTAGTTAAAATCCCCCATCAGGATGAGGGCCGGTGAGCTCAATGCTTCCTTTAGTTGAAGAAAGAAGGAAGGCTTCGTCAACAGGCTCCAATTGGTCATCCTCAGGGTTCTAAGGTATGACATCACTGCACATGAATAACTGCTTTTTGCAAGCAGGAAAAAATGCCTGTCATGGGCAGAGTAGTTAAAAAAGTAAGTCAAAGCAGAGGAAAAAAACTGGGGAGGAAAAGCCTCCAGGCACAAGTGGAAGGGACAGAGCATCCCATGACTTTGCAACTGCACTGCATTAACAGACACCGACTCTCTAGTGACAGTCATCATTTCCAGCTTTTTGCAAGCCACTTGAAATGTACTCGTATTTAAGAAAAGCCCTGAGGCAGCTCAAAAATTATATGCTGGTTCTGACATGTGTACCAGCGAAACTCATTAAAGCAACAATTTTAACAGAAGCACAGATTCTGACGATGATAATGCCTGGTATGCATAAAGGTAAACTACATCCCAGTAGCCTGGAGAGCTCTGAGTGCCTCTGTGCAGGAAACTTGGTTTTCCGGAAAGATTTATGTAAACGCTTTATTTAAATAAATTTTTAAGTTTCAAAAATATTTCACAAAGGCCCAGTGCCAGCATCACTAGTTTGTCAACATCACCCTTGTTCAAAAGCTGGCAAAGGCATTAGACAAAGAGTCACCTTTTATCACAATAAGAAGTTAGCAGCGAGGGCTGGGAGATGTCACTCTTCTACAAGGCCTCTGCCAAGGGAGTGAGCAGATAAGTGAGGATGATGCAGAAGTATCAAGGGAATACAGAGACCTTCAGGCAACTGATAGAGTAACAAGAGGACAGCAAGCCTATGGCAGCACCAAACCCCAAGGACTGCCAAATGCCTGCTAGAAGAAATCTGATGGGGCCCAGGCTGCAGGTCTGGCAATGGGAACTCAGGGAAGGTAGCTAGGCATCACCCTGGCTACTCAACAGAAATTTCAACTCAGTATGCAATCCTACACAGATTAACAAGATACTGGCAGATGTGGGAACAGCCTGAAAGTAGTGTGAATGGTTTCTGAAGAACCACAGCAACAGTATGACAAAACACAAAATGCGAAATCTGGATACAGCCTAAAGCTGGGAACCAGCCACAACATCAGAGGTTTTTTTGCTACGGTACCGAGGTGGCTGAGGGAAGGGAAATCCACCTCTCTTGGGTGCCCTGTGACCAACATGGCCACTTGTTCCCCCTCCACCCGTCCCAGAGAGGATAGAGGGACTCACCGGTGGGGGAATCCAGCCTGCCATCCTGCAGAAGGTCCTGCCACACCTCTCTACCTGATCCCATGGGATTGAATGCTGTCAGATGAGTGACTCTCACGCCAGCCTGGGGAAGGAAAGAGCATCATCAGAACCTGGTACTTCTGAGTGGCAGGTGCAGCTTCTCCCCCCAACTATGGCACCCCACATTCACTCTCTGCATGCTGCCCCGTTCCAAACCTACTTACTTGCTATCCTGCAAACTCCACCCATCGCTTCTCTCCTGGCACTCACCTCCAAAGAGGGTGCCCTTGGGGAAGTCATGACCCTGCTCCTGCAATCAGGCAAGCACTGAGGCCCAGCGCCAACCCCAACCCATTGCACACCCATCCTCCACCAGCTACCTCAAAGCAGCCCCCCCACATTCAGCAGGGGTGTACAACCTCCACAGTAGGAGCCACATCATCAGTGCCAACCCTTTACCTTCTCCCGGGCGGAAATGGCGAGGGTGAAGGGGTTCACACATGTGCAGTGGTGCAGCAGGACTCCAGCAATCCGCTCACCCTCTTTCTCAAAGGCAAAGGGCTCATTCCAGTGCCCTCCACCCCTGTCTTCCTTTGTTCCTGTGCCATTCTGCAGGCTGAACATGATGGAGACCTCCAAGTCCTCATCCTTCCCATTCTCCACCTCCCAGATGAACACTCCCACCGGCAGGCTGGAGTCCTGGCAGAGACAGACAATGTTGCGTGTGTGGCTGGTGCTGCAAAGTTAGCTGTTGGAGCACCACTTCTCCTGCAGCTCAGGAGACCACACAGGATGAAGCAGGAGCAAGAGCACCATGAGCAACTCGGTCTCAAGAGTCCATGCCCCAGCTGGGGAGCAGTAGCAGGTGCAGAAAAATGTGGGGGGCAACCAACACAAAAATTCAGGTCGCATGCTCTGGGATAGCAAATATCACACTGGGCAATTTGCAGATGAAAAGCAGTGTTTAAGGCTCAGACAAGGTGTCTCACCACCCATGTGCTCAACAGGCTGATACAGGCTCGTGTGCTTTGCTGAGGTAAGACAAAGGTCAGGCGTGTCAGCAGTGAAGCCTGCCACCCTCGCCTGGGGCTGGGAACAAGCAGAAGCAGTGTGTAGAAGCTGCAAGGCATCCCTTGCTGTTGTCCTGCGTTTCTGCATTGCTGTGGGGGTTCCTCATACCTGGGAGCATTGCTGAGTGGAGACATGTTGGGAAAGCCCAGCTGATAATGAGTTCTTTCCTTGGGGATGGCAGGCAATAGACAACTAAAGCATTCTCAAGAACACCCAGTCAACAAACCAACCCTCGAGTACCATCTGAGAGTTTCCAAAATCATAGAATCATAGAATGTTAGGGGTTCGAAGGGACCCAGAAAGATCATCAAGTCCAACCCCCATGCCGCAGCAGGATACCTTAGATAAGGTCACACAGGAGCAAGTCCAGGTGGGCCTTGAATGTCTCCAGAGTAGGAGACTCCACAACCCACCCTGGGCAGGCCTGTCCCAGTGTTCGGTCACCCTTACTGTGAAAAAAATTCTTCTTCATATTAACACTAAACCTCCTACGCTCCAACTTGCTCCTGTTGCCCCTTGTCCTAACATTGGATGACATTGAGAAGAGCCTGGCTCCTTCTTCCTGACACTGGCCCTTAGCATATTTATAGACATTTATGAGGTCCCCCCTCGGTCTCCTCTTCTCCAGGCCAAAGAGACCCAGCTCTCTCAGCCTGTCCTCATAGGGTAGATGCTCCACTCCCTTGATCATCTCGGGGGCCCTGTGCTGGACTCTCTCGAGAAGTTCCCTGTCCTTCTTGAACGTGAGGAGCCCTGAACAGGACACAGTACTCCAGGTGGGGCCTCACCAGCACAGAGTAGAGGGGGACGATAACCTCCCTCGACCTACTGGCCACGCTCTTCTTAATGCATCCCAGGATGCCATTGGCCTTCCTTGTCGCAAGGGCACAATGCTGGCTAACGGTCATCCTCCTGTCCATCAGAACCCTAGGTCTTTCTCCCCAGAACTCTCTCCAATACATCAGTCACCAGTCTGTACCGATACATGGGGTTATTCTTCCCCAGATGCAGGACCCTACATTTGCTTTTGTTGAACTGCATTAAATTTCTCACTGCCCAGCTCTCCAGCCTGTCCAGGTCACGCCGGATGGCAGCACAGTCTTCTCGCATGTCAGCCACTCCTCCCAACTTTGTATCATCAGCAAACT
>VWZX01010269.1:0-11400 GCA_013399015.1 Galbula dea
TGAGGGAAGGCTGAGGGAGCTGGGTCTCTTTAGCTTGTTGAAGAGGAGGCTAGGGCGTGACCTCATTTATGCTTTTAAATATGTGAAGGGTGTGTATCGGGAGGATGGGGTCAGGCTCTTCTCAGTGAAGCCCAGTGACAGGACAAGAGGCAATACCTGTAAACTAAAGCACAGGAGGTTCCGTGTGAATACACGTAGAAATTTTTTCCCAGTGAGGGTGCCAGAGCACTGGAACAGACTGCCCAGAGAGGTTGTGGAGTCTCCTTCTATGGAGGTATTCAAAACCCGTCAGGATGCGCTTCTGTGTGACCTTGTCTAGGGAATCCTTCTGTGGCAGGGGGGTTGGATTAGATGATCTTTTGAGGTCCCTTCCAACTCCTAATATTCTGTGACTCTGTGATTCTGTAGATTTGCTACTCACTAAAGAGCAATGCCTTTTACGAGTCAGGCAAAGCTTAAGTCACACATAATCTATCTGGATTTTATCAAATTAAATATTAAGAAAATGCCCTACCTGCAGTTTAGACACATGCAACTTCTCAAGTAGCTTCACAGGTGGAAGAATTACAGTTACACAAAGTTGTACTACTCTTCAGTTGAAGTAGCTGAAAAAGCTAAGATTTTAATACTACGCTACACAGCAGTAATATATTTGAATGCGACAGTACTTTGAACAAAAGAAAGCACATTATTCAGACAACCAGAAAAGAAAATGTGTGACATGTATGTAAAATGTCTAGCACTAATGCTACCATACATACGCACAACATGCATATCTACCAGAACAGTGTTTCCTGAACATTACTCTGTCATTTCAGTACACTTTTTCTGACACTCAGTCTTTACTGAGTGCATTACAGACTTCGCCAGGGACCAGCAAACGTATTTTTAAGTAAATATGAAATGCTTTGATAAATCAAAAAATTAAAATGAGATTACTATTGGGAAAAAAAAATCCTTTCTGTTTTTAACTGGTGTTCTCTTGTTTAGGATAATAATAAAAACTTTGTCCCAAAAGATTGAAACAAATTTTTAGTAATTGTTGCCTACTACACATTCCTTAAAAACTAAACTGTCATATCAAGTGTAAATACTGTATTCCCATAAGCTAATCAGAAAGTAATAGAAATTGCCTACATCATACGGAGTGATCAATATTTTAATGTAGTAATTAAAAAAAGCAGCACCTTTCCAGTACAAATATTCCTGTATCATACACATCCTGAGGTCTACAAAACAAAGCAACCCACAATGCAAATGAAACACTCATTTTTTAAATATTACCCATGATAGTAAATTCAGACATCTGCTTGGAATGGTGCTGGGTAAAATACCAGAGGAATTTTTACCTAAGAAAACACTTTTTGCTACTTACTACCTTATATTGTTTTAAATTACACCTTGGGATCTTACAGATATGCTGAGATTTGTTTTTATGGAGATAAGCTCCCAAACACCTACTTTAAGGTTAAAGCCTTATTTTTCAGCTTTAAAATACAGATTACAGGCCTAACACTGCAAGGCAATATGCACTGTTCAGTAGTGCTTATTATCTGCAGTAGGCTCCTTGCAATTAATTGAGATTGCTCCATAAGTGAAAGATGCAGCTATATTTCTACATGCATTACTTAATATTTTTATACCGTACTACAAATGATAACACTGACATTAAAAGTAGTAACAAGCAGAAGCCAGATCTTCAAACATGTAAACTGCAGTAACCTTAACTGCAGTTGCCTCAGGCACGGTAGTTTATAGCACTGCAGGTTTTATCCTTGTGTTGAGAGAAATAAAAAGACTAAATATGAGCTACCTGAGTCAAATCACAGTAGCATTTGGAAAGTTTAGATAGCTGAACAGAAATTAGTCATTGTTTAGATGAAGAGAAGTACCTGTGAAAATTGAGAGATTTTTTTTCTCCCAAACTGAATTTCATAGAAATCTAAGCCCACCACCACTTCCAGCTGGACCATAAATTTTTAAATCAGGACATCTGATCCCAGACACCTAAATCATAAACGAAGGATCTGGTAAAAGTGCAGCAAGCCATTTAGGCATGAGCTTAATTTTAATCTAGTGACTAGCTCCACTGAATTAATAGCACAACTCATAAGCTTGAAGTTAAGCAAATGCTTAAAGCATTTTACTGACTCAGTTGCAATTATTAGATCTCAGCTTCTTGGGCCTCCTTCTCAGACACTGCCAGGTTCATAGTTAATGTGAGACTAGAACAAGTGCTGATGTCAAGGAAACCCCTGCCATTCTGCAAAAGCCAAGGGGCGTGTGTCTTTGAAGAGGTTCCTGGATTTACATGTACTGACCTTGGAGCCGCTTCCTGAAATATAATAAATAATTTACAGATTCCACAGCCCTGTATGAATATTAATTACAACAAGTCTTATCACACTTCCTAGCAAAACCGAAAATAAATTGTCCAAAGCCAGGCAGTGAGTGGCAGAGCTGGTAACACACTTCGAATACCCATTTATTTGCTTCCTACGTTGATTTGGTATCTAAATCAAAGATGTAAGACAGTAGCGAAAGCATGGTTTAGAGACAATTTGTGAATACAAACTCCTCTACTTCAGATTCAGAGACCATCCACATCTCATTTGAGGGAGTGAGAGAGGGTCTCTGTTTGTTCAAGTATGCCCCTAGCTCTTCTCCACTATCAGAACTGCATGTCCATCCTCATCTCTGCCGGCTCAAGATGCTGTTACTCCCACGTCGTCACAAGTACCTACATTCTTCTCGGTACACAAGTTGTGAGCTCTGACACTTTATAATACGAAAAAGCAGTCTAAACATTAGAATCCAAAGCACTTCTTTATTAATTAATTAGCACCACAGTCCTTGACCTCATAACTAAGTATGTGGTATGTAATTTGAGGGTTATCATTAGCAGACCCTATAAAACTGGTACAATAGATCTGTGAACACTGCCCTCTAATTCAGAGTAATAATCTTCCTACAATTGTGTTCACTGTTGTTCTTTCAGTGTGGGGAAAAAGAAACATATAAATTCACTGAATGAACCTATATTTTATCCCTCCCTTGCTATCTCATATTAAGAAATTACAAAGCATTACTCAAAATATGTTTGGTAAAGACAATAGTAAAATATTGGTGTAGAAAATAGGTACAGCATATTTTAACAAAAAATATTAATAAAATTTGCTAGGTAAAAATCTTTTATAAATTCTGGTTTCTGGTAGGTTTCTGTATTAGGAATCTCAAAGCTTCCTCCATTTAAGGTTAATTTATTGTTTGTATTAATGTAAATGAATTAGCAATGTAAAGAGCATTTCCAACAGATCGGTTAATAAGATGCACCACAGAGAAAGAGCAAATGAATCTGTTTGTTACAGTCTACTTAGTGAAGCTATGACTACAATACTCCAGTGCTGAAGTCAGTGAAATGACACCAGCACAACACAACCCAAGGAAAATACAAGCTGATCCAGCACAAAAGATTCTTTGTTTAAAAGCAGCAGAAATTTCCAGCAACTATCTGTATAAAAATGCCTGATAGAGGAGCATGTAATTAAATAACAAAACAAACCCAAACTAAAAAAGAATGATTATAAACCAGGACAAGGACACTTTGTTTTTAAGTGTACACAATGAATATTAAAGATCTTTCTTCAGAAGAGGCAATAAAGTATTATGGAGGATTGACACATTCGATGGATAGGTAGGTTTTGAAAAATCACATTATCAATTACTTTTTTGTGTTTGGCTCTTGTCCAGTAATTTTTATTTGAACAGGCTGCATGTTAGCATGGTTTTGATTGCAGGAAGTGACTTGACTGTTGTTAAAGTGGGTATCGTTCATTTGCTATCTTCAGCTTTACTCCATCCCTCCTTTTAGGGATCCTGTTATGCCATGCACCACTTCAATACTTAAAAGGAAAAAAAAAAAAGTTTGTTCCATACTCCCTGTTTTCATTTAAGCCAGCTCACATCAGGTTCAACCCAATATATCTTGCAGGTTGCTCAGAAAACAAGTGATTTGTTTACTCCTCCAGTTTTATTTTCCAATCATTTTGATCCTGCAGGGTTACATCCCTTCTCTCATTTATACCAGTGTTCATTGAAAGCAGTGCCATTAAACTCGGTGGAGTCAACTGAGCTACAAGCAATTAGGGAGTAAATCCCTATTCGCTATTTCCTTAAGTAAACTTTACAGAGGTTTGAGATTGCCTCAACTAAAAGATTAGTTACTAGGAACAAAAAACGTCACTGTTTACCTTTGAGACAGGTGTGGGTTAAAGGACTGGCTGACAGCTGGAGAGAGAATCACTACATGAATACCCAATTACACAGATAGCAACAGTCCTTCAAGTAACAATCATTTCCTCTTTACTTTCTTCAACTGTAGATTGTGAAGTTCTACTCACACCCAGTGAACAGAACTGCATTCTTTGCGCTCAGTTTTCAGAGAGAGCAGACTGTGGCGCCTACTATACATCATACCCAGAACACATGACAGAGCCTCATCACTTCCAGAATCCATTTTGCATCACTCCAGGAGGCTGATGGCAGCTCTCCATCCCACAGAAGATACTCTGGACACTCCAATGGGCTACTGTCTGGTATGGTGGCAGGAAAGAAACATGTGCCAAGGGCAACAAAAACAAAGCTGCAACATGGTGATGTAACTCATGCTAGGTATGCTCAGTCCCAGGTGAACGGGGATAACAGAAAGGTAACCTCACATGCTGCTTTGACATAACCTGATGATTTGGCAATATATTTCACATCACCCCAAAACATGCATATAATCCACAAAAGCCTAATGCTAACCTTTTTCTGTAAGGAGGATTGCTGATCCATGAATATGCCCATGGCCACATATGTGGTCATTGTATTTTAACCTATTAAAGTCACAAAGAGGAGCAGAACCATTCAGGAGTTCTCAAAATTCTTTTTCATTAAACATCCAAAAGGGCCCTGACTCCTGGAAGACAGCAGGAAGTTACATTGCAACTAATACATTTATTGGAAGCGCATCATCTTGACTATACCCATTCTGAATAATAACCAGAGATAAAATTATTCTTCCCATTCTTTCAGAAAGAAAAGTGCATTTAGAGAATAACTCTGCTTATTTATCAGATGAATACACACTGCTGTCAAATTAGTCTTCCATTTTTTTAGAAGAATAAATATATATATACAGCAGCTATTTGTTGAAATCAGTCTCTGCTAAATACATTAATCTTTTTATATAGCAGTTCTGTAACTACTAAAAGACGTGTACATCTTGCTCATGAAAGTTGCTCCTAAGGAAGTTGGAAAGAAAATAAAACTGTTTCACAATACTCAGTAGCTGAAGTTCCAACTCCCTGTGCTTGCTGAGTCTGCAGTGCAATGACATCTTCAATACTGAAAATTATTTAATTGAAGATTAAAAGAGAAATGGTGTCTTCACCCTCTCAGAGCAACCAGGAAATTTGCAGTATACAATGTGAAAATAAGAAGTTCAAAATCTTACTTGCACTCTGAAAATAAGTTACAAATGTTTTTGAGGTTTTGCCATAGGCAATATATTTGTTGTGCTCAGTTTGTTTAGGTGCAGCTTTGTCAGTTCAAGCTTTACTGCACTCATTCCATCTTTATTGCAACCTAGAAGAATGCTGCCACAAACTGTGGGTTAACCAGCCTTATGACTACATTCACTTAGCAAACGTTGCAGATGGGCCTGAAGACCAAGTCACTCCCTTGCAGAAAGTGAGGCGTGACTAAGTAGCACTCACCTGTCAACCATGACAAAAAGGTGTAAATGTAATTTAATGATAGCATAGGACTTAGTGAGACATCTCCAAAGGAGTTAAGTTTTCTTTTCTCCCAAATAGTATGTTCATGGGTTTTCCATGGGGGGAGAAAAAAAAAAATCCTTAGTTCATAGATTCTAACGAGAAAAGAGCATTGTCTAAGAAAAATTAATTTCAAATACCTGCCCAATATATTCTGCTTAGTTTCCATTCTATGTTTGCAAATCCAGCTTCCAATATATCACAGAATCACAGAATATTAGGTGTTGGAAGGGACCTCGAAAGATCATCTAGTCCAGTCCCCCTGCCATAGCAGGATTCCCTAGACAAGGTCACACAGAAGCGCATCCAGACAGGTTTTGAATACCTCCATAGAAGGAGACTCCACAACCTCTCTGGACAGTCTGTTCCAGTGCTCTGGCACCCTCACTGGGAAAAAATTTCTACGTGTATTCACACGGAACCTCCTATGCTTTAGTTTACAGGTATTGCCTCTTGTCCTGTCATTGGGCTTCACCAAGAAGAGCCTGATTCCATCCTCCTGGCATCTACCCTTCACATACTTAAAAGCATAAATGAAGTCACCCCTTAGTCTCCTCCAAGCTAAAGAGACCCAGCTCCCTCAGCCTTCCCTCATAAGGAAGATGTTCCAGCCCCTTCATCATCTTAGTGGCTCTGTGCTGGACTCTTTCCAGCAGTTCCCTACCCTTCTTCAACTGAGGGACCCAGAACTGGACACAAGATTCCAGATGTGCCCTTCCCAGGGTAGAGGAAAGGGGGAGAAGACCTTCTCTTGACCTACTAACCACACCCCTTCTAATACACCCCAGAATCCCATTGGCCCACAACAGCACACTGCTGGCTCATGGTCATCCTTCCATCTACCAGGACCCCCAGATCCCTTTCCCCTTCACTGCTTTCCAACACGTCAGTCCCCAACCTATACTCATACATGGGGTTGGTCTTTCCCAGGTGCAAAACTCGACACTTGGCCTTATTGAATCTCATTAAATTTCTCCCTGCCCAACTCTCCAACCTGTCTAAGTCTTACTGAATGGCAGCACCACCCTCCAGTGTATGATAGGCCCTAAACTTTTAATCTTCTTGCAGGAAAGAACTTCTGTGGACTTAAAGAGAGGTTTTCCTGCCAAATCCTAAGCGAGTTTCATGTAGGGAAAACTGTATCATTGCAAGAATGTTGCATGTAATGAATCAAGCAGAAATAAACAAAGTAAGATTATGAGTCCAAAACACCATTGTCTATAAAAGAATGAAATAAAATAGGACTTTGGCAACATTTAAAGAATGAAATGACTTAATTGAAAAATAGTTTGGAACATGCAAACTTCTTTCATAAGAGAGTTACATATAAATCATTTTATTATAGATAGTACCACAAATTATCTTAATCTGCTTATCGGCTACAACAGATCACTAAGGTCACTAGTGACCAGCTTAGGTAGGGAGAGTTTTAAAAACGTACTGAGAGACGGCCACTTGATAGCACTCATGAAACACAAGAACATAAATGGCATGTCATGCTGTTACATTCTTCCCCCAGTAAAACCTGGCTTAACAGCATGATTAAAAGTTTTAAGCAGAAAAAATCTGCTGACAACTCAATTGAAAAACTCACTGAGTTTATCTTCTTTAAAGATTGTTACAGGGTGCATTTAAATGTGTACTGATGTAAGATTTACTCTGAAGCATTTTGAACTGATTATCGTTTTAACACATTATTTTTGTGTGTGTACGTGCATGTGACTACACAGCTGACAAAGCAGCGTGACCTAGTAACTTGGTCCCAAAATAAACCATAATAAGTTGCAGTGCTAGACACAGCTCTCTTGGTCTTCAGCTACAGCCATTCCACACAGGAAATCTGTGGGGTTACATACAAAATGGCCTCAGGATCAGACCCTTTTTTAAAGGTCCTCTGACACTGATAAAGCTATGTATTAGGGTTATGACTCAACTATAAAAGAAGATCCCCAGACTCTGAAAGTAGGTTAGAAAAACTTAACTTTCTTCTTAACCTATCTTGTAAAATATATACAAAAAGCACATTGTTCTGTTCATTCTAGACCTCAGACTATGAATGCAAACAGAACCAGAGTAGTCCTGAATTAAGAGGACTGAAATAACCAGTTGCTTTCCTTGATAACATGAGAAAAAGAATGGATGCAATCTCTTGGGTCCTCTGTGATTTTTCATAAGGTTTTTCTTACGTCAGTCAAACCTCAGCACTACTTACTGTGCATGTAAAACTGCCTAAATATTTCTTGCAGTCAATTCACTTACGAGAAATCTTAAGCAAGATGTGTAAAATATTTAAAAGCTACCTTCTCCACTTGCTAGATAACAGTATAGGTTATATAACCTACCATAAAAGATTTTTCATAAAAGAAGGAAAAAAACAAGGAACTTTAAAATTCAAAACAGACTATATTTAAAGACTCATCAAGGTTGTGTCAGAAACAACAAAAGACAGGAAAAGAGAATGACACTGACATTCTAATCTTAATTCACGTAATTTAAAAGTGGCAAGTAATAGCATACATTCTGGGTTTCATGGATTTTGCCAGAATGCTACAAAACCATCCAAAAACAAACAGTGGTTAGCTACATAGAGTTAATTATACAGATACACCTTGCTAAATCTTAGAAAGCCAAACTCTGCCCTACTCGTGAAATCTAATGGGCAAGCAAGAATGAACAGCAGTGAAGTTGCTACAAACATTGCTGGTAAACCCTCCAAAATAAGAGGGACTGTTTTGATCAAAAAGCTGAACGTGCTTGCTTTCCAAGGTGTTGAGTATTTTTCTCTGTGAAGCTCTGTACTGCATGCCAAGCTCATGCAAGGCAACAAGGAACAATGAATCCTGCTGTTATTTTCAGAATTAAATTTCTTCAGATACAACATTTATTTTACAACTGGACTCGTCCTTCTCCAGGTTGAGGATTTGACGGTAAATTCCACTGAGCTCACTCATCATGTTTCCAGAGATGCCTGTGGCTCTGCAGAGTGAGTTTTCTGCTCTGTTCTTGTAAAGATTTCAAGCACTTGGGTGACAGTCATGTAGGCCTTTGCAGATTTAGCAGCCAAACTTCTGAATGTCAAGACTTGATCCTGGCACATGGTGAACATCAACCATTTCAGAGGAGTTGGAAGTGCTCCACTGCCTAGTGAAGGGTGCGCATGACCGATGTTTTAAAAGCTGGAAGATTCAGACACATGAGAAGTGGTGGTTTTGAAATTAGACAGGGTTTTTTTATCTCCAAATCTTTAACCAAAATTTAAAGGTCTAAATCCCACTGGAACATTGATTACAAACTTAGCACATATGAATATTTGAGCAGAAATGAAATACGAAAGTGGGCTGAAGTCTGAGTACTGCAGTACCTGAAGTGTCGTATTTTCTGTGGTATAAAAACAGGTGGTGAGAAGGACATGTTTTGTTCCATTTCCAATGGACCACTTGCCCTGTTAGGCAATAAGTCGCTTCAGAAGGATTAAGAATCATTTGCCACAAACTACTCCAGATCCTAGAGGTTACAGCACTCACCATGAAGGAAGCAGGTTTTGTTATGAATTCTGCTTCAGAAAGACGAGGAATTTCCATCCCGTTGTCTCCTGCAGCTCTGAACCCTGGGCAGTGGTGGAAGACAGATGCCATTATGACTGCTACTCTACCTCAGAGTCCTAGGCTCCCAACTACTGGACCTGTTCTTGAAGATCACATAAGCAAGGTAAAACCTCGGTTGGCAAAACCTGGGTGGTATGCCCAATCAAGGCCTCAAAGTGCTCAGGAGATGCAGGACTTAGCTAGAAGTGCCGATGAACAAAATTTATGACCAAAAATCTAACTATATATAATTTAGTTCCCATTGTTAGGGTGCTAACTGCTGAGTGAAAGTTTTGAGACTAGATTTGGAATACAGGCATCAAAAATGATGTGACTAAACTGTACCTACTCTGTATGCAGGCTTAAACTGCAGCTCATCAGGAATACAAACTGCTTAAAGGCAAACTTAAGCATGACAGGCACAGAGAGAAAAAAAAAAACAAAAACAAAACACCAAACCAAAACCAACAGTCTAAGCCTATCCCTCACGTGTGCGTCACTGCATAGCATTATCTGCAGTGGAGCCTGGCAGAAAAAATGTGCTGGGGTATTTTTAGGACAGAACACCACTAGGTGCAGAATTGGGTTTTTTGGGGGAAATCAGGTGTTAATTTCACAGCTTGCTAGTGGCAGAAGTGCAGCAGGCATGCAACGTCCAGGTGTGGGAAGACAGTTTCTGGAGACTGCTCCCCAGCCTGCGGACCACGGCAGCTGCAGTCAGCCTCCTTCTGAGATGTGGCTGTAGTTACCTGTCCCTTCCCTTCCATAGATAATTTACAGGTCCGTTGACTTCAGAAACAGAGCACTTAGGACCCTGCCTCCCGCCTCTCATCCGAAGCCGGCAGAAAAATGCCCGTCGAAAGTCAACGTACCTTTTAATGTATCATTTAAAGGTCAAGCCTTTAAGCCTTATTCTTGCGAGTAGCTAACGTTCTCTCACTGCAGCCTCTTCCCAGAGTAAAGACTGAATCCCTCAAGTAAAAACAAGCAGGAAAAAAACCCTTAAATCATATCTCATTCAGCGACTGTAACACAGCACCCCTCCGCCTGCCCAGCCACGTCTTGGGGCCCAGCGGCACTGGACACGGGGGACAAGAGCGGCGCATCAGACTTCAAACGGCCAGGGGCTGACTCACTAGCACCCGCGCCTTCCGGCTGTAAACGCTTCAAAATAGGCCGCTGCGAGAAGCCCAGCCCGGCAGAGCAAGCCCCGGCGGGCGAGGGCAGGCAGGCTCCCGCACGCCCCAACAGCGGTTCTTGGAGATCTGCCGTCTCTCACGGTAGGCAACAAGGGGCGGGGGGAAAAAAAGGAAGGAAAGAGTAAAGAGTGCAGCTACTTCGCCTGCTCCCAGCGACAGCACCACTGCCTCCGACGAGCCCCACCACGGCCCGGTGCACGGGAAACCAGAAAAGTGCGGCCCGCCTGCTGCCGCTATTTGCTGGGTCATTGGCAAGCTGCGCCTGTCTCTTTAAGGAGACGTTGCCCCCTAATTAGCGTGCGTCCCTGGCGGCGCAAGCGGCCGGCGGTAGCTGCGGGCGGGGCGGAAGGCGGGGGCGGACACCCCCCCACCGCCTCCCTCTCCCGCCGCGCCACCGCCCCGCGCGGAGGAGGCGGTGGGAGCAGCAACAGCGGCAGAAGCGGCAGCGACAGCCGACACCGGCCCACGTTACTTTGATTGACAGCTGAACAAATGTCTCCCCTGTTCGAACGCCGGAGCTGCGGAACGCCAGCGATCTGGAGGCTCCACCTCGGGCGGTGGGCAAACAGGAGCTGAGGACTAAGGGGAGCCGCCTGATTGGCTGCGGGTCCGCGCCGAGTCAATCCCCCACGTGGGGGCTGAGCCCGGAGCTGCCCACCCCTTCCTCCATCCTCGGGCCCCTGTGCCCATTTGTCAGCGGCGAAATGATGGGCATTAATACAGAACGGCAATTAATGTGCGACCGCCGCCGATTGGTCGCCGGCACCGCCCTTCATGGGCGGAACGGCGGAGGAGGGG
>VWZX01010269.1:12078-65301 GCA_013399015.1 Galbula dea
CCGCGCGCCGCGGACGTCGCCGCCGCGCCTCGCTGCTGCCGGCGGTGCCCCGCTAACCCCGGGGCGGCGGGGCCGGGGCGTCCCTGCCTGCCGTCGCCGCCGCGCCTGCAGCCCTGATCCCCACCTCTCCGGCCGCCAGCGCCCCCCGAAGCGGCGTGGATGATCCGCGACTTGAGCAAGATGTACCCACAGACCCGGCACCCGGTGAGTGGCGGCGGCGGCCCCGCGGGCAGCGCTCCTGCATGGGCACCGCGGAGTTGTAGCCATTTTCTTATTGTTGTCCGCCGCCGCCCCGGGCCAAGGTTGGCTACGCTGAGTTGCTCCTGCCCGGTGCGCGGCTGCTGCTGCTGCCCGTCTCGCGCTACGGCCGGTGCGGTGAATCCGAGCGGGCGACGCCTCCCCCTGCGGCGGATCCTCACCGTCGGCGGCCCCGTCGGGGCGCTAGCCCGGGACGCTTCGAGCATCGCGCCGCCGCCCCAGGGCGGGCAGGGGTTTGCGCCTCTGCAGAGCCCGTGTCCGAGGACAGCGGGAGGCGGCGGCCGGTCGGAGGGAGCCGCGGGCGGGTGAGAGGGGGCTATTAAAAGACCCACTGTTGCTTGCTTACAGGCTCCGCACCAGCCAGCGCAGCCCTTTAAATTCACCATTTCCGAGTCCTGCGATCGGATTAAGGAGGAGTTTCAGTTTTTGCAGGCTCAGTACCACAGGTAACGCTGCCTACTTTCCCGAGCTCCGCGCGGGCTTGCCTGTCGCCGTTTTCCACCGCCGCTGCCTGGGGGTGTGGGGGGCGGTGGGGTGGGGGCACCGGGACATACCGTTGGCGTCCTGACGAGGGGCAGACCCACCTCAAGCGGGTGCCCCTCCGCATCCCCTCGGCGTTTCCGGACCTCACGGGCTGGGGGCTCACCGGGCCCCCGAGCCCTAATGGCGCGAGCGGATTTTCTTATTTTCCACACGCTCCGGTTTGTGGTTGGTTGGTCTTTTTTTAAGGGGTGGGGGTTGATGGAAAAAAGTGTGGCTGGCTGGGCTTGTCCTCAGCTTTTCTTCAAAATGCCGCTCAGGACACGCATCTGGTCTTGGCTCGGCCCCCTCGCGCCTTTCATTGACATGTCAAGTACTGATAACCTGAAGTAAGGAGGAGAGCTATTTCATTATCCTTAGGTGGAAGAGCACTGTGTCCTCAAAGTGGTAAGGATAGCTTAGCGGGCTTCTGAAAACAAACACGAAAGAACAACGGAGGCGTTTATGTATACACCACGCTTTCCTTAAATTACCTGCAGTATTGCAGTTCTGTCATCAGTAACAGGAAAAAAAAAACAACAAAAAACCAAACAGTCGACAACTTTTGGCTTCTTGAAGTGGGTATACGTTTGATTCCTCTGTGGGTTGAGTGAAAGCAAGAGGTGCTTCTAAAACGCTTTTAAATAAAAACTCTGAAACTCAAATTATGGATTTATAAGTGACTTCTCAAGCTTAAGTATCGGGATAAACCCCTCTGTGCTTCTGTAAATCAGTGGTTTTTTTTCTTGTCAGAAAAATACTTTGTGTAGTCTATGCAGTTCACTTACGAGGTGGGGATGTTGCACAGTCAACAGTATCTCTTGAAAAAGTACAAACCCCACCCTGAACTCCTAGGCAAGAACTGTAATGCACATTTCTTTTTGTGTGTTGGGAATAACCCGTGCTCAGTTTGGTGTTACAAAGTACCCATGCTTTTTTCTTTTTCTGTCTTGAACAGTTTAAAGCTAGAATGTGAAAAACTGGCCAGTGAGAAGACAGAGATGCAGCGACATTATGTCATGGTAAGCAAGCTGCATAATAAATTCAAAATGTCTATTAGCTTGGTATACTGCGACTGAAATACATTCAGATTGCTGGAGGCAAACAGAAAGATTATAGTAGTGCTGCTGTTGTTGAGGTTTCATCAATGCTTTCATTATAAGTCCTTAGTTGCAGAGGTTTATAACTTGTTTGCAGCAATTAGTTTCTGTGCAAAACCTGCTTTTTAACCTTGTAAGGAATCAGAGTTTTTCTTCCAAATGCCAGATTACTTGACAACCCTTTGAACCCATGTACAACTTTTGTAGCATTCCTGCAGATGATGTTTTCACTTTTGTTGGCTTCTCCCTATGATAGTATCTCCATAAAATGGTTTGGGGCAGTATTTTTTGTCTGGGATGGGAGTGGGCCAAAGTATACATATAAACCCAAAGCCCACTTCCTAGAACTGTTGCACCTGGCCAGCTCATTCATTGTTTTGCTAAATTCAGAATGGCAGAGATCATGGCTGTAGTCTGCCTGGTTAAATAATGTACATAGGGAGACATCCCTAGATACATAATTGCATGATGATGGATCGTGGTAACTCCAGAGGAGCTCTTGTCTCAGTTCTCCTGTACGAAGTATTAGCCGTTTTCCATATGTAACTCTCCAAATAACTCTCTTCTAGTCACAAAAAAGAGTGAATAACCTTAAAAAATTCTTAACCAAAAGAATAAGAAAACGCTAAGGCTTATGGTTGTCTTTTTCATGCCTGATATGCCTAGGTCTTGGGGATTCTTTGGTACTACCATTCAATACTGAACTGAGCTTCCCTCAGGAAGTAGACACAACAGCACATACTTAGATTGATATATCCGCTTTGGCTCGGAATTTCCATGCTCTTTCATTTTTTTCATCGCTGCAATTTAGTTGCAGCTTTTTGTGTTTTTAATTTAAAATATTGAATAACTGCTCTATTAGAGATTGTGATTTGTATGCATATATGGTTTCAAGCACTTTGGATAGGGTTTTTTGGTATCCTTAGGTGTGGTAGGAAATAAAATATGAGCATTTTATGTGTACCTTTTTTCAGCTTCTGATCCTTAACTGTGGTTGTGATCACTTTACATGATGTTTTTTGTTGTCTTTTTTCCTTGTTTTATGGCTATTCTTTGCAAATCAGAAATGAGCAAAAAAACCCCAAACCAACCAATGAAATAAAAAGGTTGCTGTGAAGTGCTCTTTCCATTCCAGGAGATCTTCAAAACCAATGAATGCTTTTAAGTCTGTATGTCTTTGTACAGAAGATGTGTGAGTCAAAGTGAATTTTGGAATAGTTTGCACAATTGCAAGGTCTAACTGAGTGATTTTTGTTTTCTTAGTATTATGAGATGTCCTATGGGCTGAATATAGAGATGCATAAACAGGTAGGTAGATAATTTGTTTTGTATTAAGAATGCGCCGTATAATTTCTCCCATCGGTCTTAAAACAGATGTGTATTCTATTCAACTTGTTTTAATTGTATACTTGAGTACATTGAAAATTTTTTTGTACTTAACCTGGCCCTGAAACTTACATCTTGTGTGTGGTACATGGGCTCTGTATAAGTTATCATCTTGGCTACCAGTTGTGCGTTATTCAGATGTGTTTTCACTTGCAATCTCTGCTCATGCATGGAGTCCTCTACTGCATGGAAAGGGTGTTTGTGGGTGGGAATGGGTATGTGGGTTGTACCTTCAAATCTGCCTCACCTCAAACCTTTGAGGCTTACTTTTTGGGACAATAGCCACACCATAAATGCATATAGGTGTCAAGGGTTTTGTATTTGTGTAACAGACTCTTCTCTTGGGTTAATCTGGACGGATTTAAGATGGGGCTACAAAAGCAATCGATGCATAGCAGTGTTCCTGTTTCCCTCAGGCTGCTTACTTGGACTTTTGTCCAAAGCCAGTGTCTTAGCACATGAAATACAAAAGAGTAAATGAGCTTTCTGTGAGGATGTTAGCATGCTAGGTTTTGTGCCTTGAAGTCTAGCACTTAGGCCAAGATTAGCAGGAGATTAGTCAGATGGAGCATGGTAGTGTAAATCAGAGTTTCTTATTTGGTAATGTGTGTTTTTAACCTTCTCTAGAGGAGAATGAATTAAACATCTGACCTGTTTTCCAGTGAGGGAACTGTTGAAGTTTAATACTGACAACTCATTTTAGCAAACGGTTGAGCAATTTGCCAGTGTTGCTGGGGAGTGTAAAGTGCAGAAAAAAAGAAATGACTGGATGAGAAAAGAAAGACCATCTGAAAATTCTTTGTATGCATTTCTGTTCAAAGTAAGGGATTTGGAACTTCTTCGGGTTGTGGAAATGGGATTTCTTTATCTTGTTGAGAGCAGACACAAGTCAAATGTTGGGGTTTTTATGTTAGTTATTATTTATTATATTTTGTATTCCACTAGCATCTCGGTGCCACAGTACTGATTAGGGCCACTTGTGCTAGATGGCATACAAATATGAAGACAGTGGTATTTCCTGCCTCAAAGAGTTTTGCATCCACAGCTCCAGATTTATGGGTGCTTGTACATACAGATTATTTTACTGACATGTATAGACCTGTTTAATTCAGATGTACTCCTCACAGATACCATGAAAACTCAACACGTGCCTTTAACAAGCAGTTGAGAGGAAGAGGCTGTGATTGCAGCTGATAAGATTGTACGTATGTGTAGACTCGCTGGACCTGATTCAGGTCATGGGTGCTGGTGGAAAGACTGGTCACTGACTCTCAGAGGTTCTGGGTCTGTTTTCAAAAGAATAACCGGATTGTTTCAGGTCCCAAACCACCCCTACCCTCCCCACAACCTCTCACCCTCTGAAAAAAAAACAACCTACAAAAACCCCAATCACCAACGAAAAAAAACAATCAGTAGGGTAGTAGATGTGGAAACAATTCACGAAGACCAGAGTCCTTACAGGCCACCAACATGGCGAATTCTTACAGGCATTTGAAAGCAAGCATTTCAGTCAAACTTGTTTATATCTCTCACGGAATTTAAGAAGCACTTAGATAAGGCACTTAGGCACATGGTGTGACTGTAGAGTTGTCCTGTGCCTAAACGTGAGTTGGACTAGATAATCCTAATGGGTCCCTTCCAACTCTGGCGATTCTGTGATATTTCTAGGTACCGTGCTTTTACAACAATTGATTGTGTGTAGACTTAAACAAAATTCTGTGGGACAAAATCAGCTTGCAATTGGAATGTGTAATTAAATTGTTTTAAGTGGGGGAAAAAAACACAGTGAAAGACCTTTTAATTTGTAAATGGCTTACTTCAGAAATTGTGTATGGTTATAGTGACGGAGTCATCAGTGGTATTTTGGAGAAATTAAATACTTAATTACAACTAAGTGCGGGGATTACAAATGACTTTTTTAATTAAACTCCTTTTTCTATTACTGTTCAGTCTGTTCAAATTAGTAGTGTAAGTAGTGTATTCTCATGCAAAACACTTAAATATTTTGTCAGATGTTGATTCAAATTAGTGGTGGCTAAGAAACCTGTTTGCTGTCATTCTTAAATTTCGTATCAATTTCGTATATCTCACATCTCTTATTGACACAGCTGTGGTTTGTTTTGGGGGTTTTTTTTGGTCTTTTTTGTTGTTGTTTGGCTGGGGTTTTTTTTCTTTTTTTTTTTTGTCTTCTTGCTTCAGTAACTGCAAAATATTTCCTATCTTGCTTTATGATCACAACATTAGGGTTCAGCTTGGTATACTATATAAATAGTATTGATTGCTTCGTTTGATGTGTGCAAAGTTTTTTAGTCTTCACCTTAAATTTGTTTCTCCTGCTCTCCCATCTTTGACTTTTACCTGGCTGGAATTGAGCGATTCACCCTTCCCCTCCCACACTGCCCAGCCTTCTAAATTCAGTCATATCAAAAATCCTGAGGGCAGTTTATCACATTATGAAATACAGACAGTCCTGCAAACCACCTACTTATTATATTTTCTTTCTTTTTTTCACATTAACACAGAGGCATATCTATCTTTATTTGTTTTTCTGGGCAGACAGCCTTGATTCCTCTCAGGTTCTTTTCCAGATGTACTCGCTGGATGCCCTTGTAATGGAAAGCAGGCAATAATGCAGTGAAGTTGCCCTTCGGCATAATTGGGCCTAGTTCTCAAGATCAGGTTAGGCTTATTCACTTATTAGATTTGTGTCTCAAAGGGTTCCAAGAGCAGGACTCCCTGGAGTCCTTGGAAGTACCCTAGTAATTGGTGGCCCTGATATTTGAAACCTTTGTGTGTTTTTCTGTTAAAGCTTCTGTTCTCCTTGGCTGCTCCCAGCCACAGAGTATTTATTTTTAGAGAAATTTTTCACTGAAACAGAAAATGATGGCTGTGATGGAGTCATGACTCTGCGACTTAGCAAATTGATAAAAGGATAAATGCACAGAGAGCAGCACTAGTGAGTATGCTTCTGTGTCTGGGGGGAGAAGAGCATCTCTTTTCCCACCCCTTGTGTGATGCTCATCATCAGTCATCCTGTGTTAATTTTGATAGAAGACTATTAAAGTGAAACCTATAGGGAATTTGTCATTCTGAAAGGAAAGCTAATGTAATTAGTACCAATTAAAGTACATTTAGTAAATTGGATTTAATCTTAATTAAGCCTGCATAATGTTGCCAATTTTTAACAATTATGTTTGAGAACATAATTAATTTAAATTTTGGTAACTGAGTAAATAGCATTAGGCTGCTAGAATTAGTCATTTGTATTTTTTTTAAAGACAAGTGTGTGGTGTGTTGTGTTGTGATGTGGTATTAATAACCTAAAATACTAAGCTAATTTTTGATATTCTGTACTAAGATCACTACAGCTTCAAAATAGACACATTCTGAAAAAAAAGGGCATCGAGTTGGGGGTTTTGTATTAGTATATGAACAGGTATTTCCCTATAGCTTTAAATTTCAATAGCATTATTATGAATGTTTGAGTGTGATATGAAGATGCCTATTTCTTACTAAGTCTTGCTTTTAAAATATTCTTAAGTGGCTCAGCTGATAATTTATGAATGAATAGTTGACGTGCTGCTCTATGTTTCTGATATACTGTTGCTTCTTGGCGGTGGTCATTTGGTTTAATTTCTGAAATTAGGCTGTTTTGTTGTTATGGCAAACAGTTTATTTAAATTGCTGTAATCAAACATTTTCTGAAGATTTTAGTTCAGAATTGTAATTATTGCTTAAAATAAGTTTATTCGGCTGCAGACAATAGATATTTATGAATGGGACTGATAGAAAGCATAAATAGGATACAACATTTGCTTTTTACTTTGATTACATTTTTTTTTTTGAGATATACATAAATTCTGGGTCACTCTTTTTGGTTAGACCTCCATCTTTGAACTAATTCACTTGCTAGAATGTTGGGTTTCAGTGTTTTTTTAAAAAAATCCAGGTCTTTTAAGAAGCTGGGTATTAAAAAATAAATGAAATGGCTTTTTAAGATCACAGTAGAAAAAAATTTCAGTCCAATCCATGTAAATTTTATTACAAGACTTGGGCAACAACCATTCGAGTGCTGCTAAAATATTAATTGAATAGAAATGAAAGGGTTCTGGTAGCTGATAGGGTATCATAATCATAGCTGCAGTAGTCGATGGTAAATGATGATAAATGGCATTAGGAACCTTTTAGCAAACTGTAATAACTACAAGGAGGGAAGCAGTATGGATTTGCATTATATCTGATACCCTCTAGTACCAAGTGGATTGCCAATACTGCTTGTTTAGCATTTTCTAAGGGCAATAGGATATTGATTTCTGACTTACAGCGAACGGCTCTATTTTCACCGTTGAAAAGTATTGCAGGTTGTTAAGAAGAAATTGACTTGAAGAGGCCTGACTGCTGCCCATCATGGAGCAAATAAAGCAAAACTGCCGAAGCATGGTGAAGCAGCGAGATGGGGCCCTCAGCAATTTGTTGCTATTAATTTACCATGCTCGACAGCAAATCAATCGGCATCTACTTCATCTGTTGGAGAAAATGCTGTCCAGGGCAAATAAAAGGCCCTGTGTGGTACAGGGAATAGACTGGATTGGCCAAACAGAGGCTGCAGTTAATGTGTAAATAAGTGAAATCAAGGCCACTGTTGCCGAGAAAGCTGTTTTTAATTAGATTGTGGCTTTATAGTGAGCTATTTAAGAAAGTAGTATGGAGAGTAAGGGGAGATTTATTGCTGACTGACTTAATATATGGGCTGTACAACATCCCAGCCTTGAGTCTGCTTGCTTCTTAAGCCTTAGTAAATTATTTTAGTAAAAGGGTGAAGATCAGAATCAGTTTGTTTAATTTAGGGCAGAGTTTTGAATGCTTTTCATCTTCATGGCCGTAAAATGCCATATAACAGAGGAGCGGTTTGTATATGTGCTACCTGTGTAACAGAAAAATACTCTTTTTTTCTGTCTTTTTAGGCAGCAGTTTGGGCTTGTCTTGAATGTATGTGCGTGCATGTGTGTACATTGTTTTTTTTCAACACGTTCAGTAGTTCAGTGTATATTGAAGAATAGCTGGAGAACCAGCTAAAGTTATGCCATCTGAATTTATTCTCCATTATGAATAGTAAGAAAGATTATTTTAATAGAGATACAGGCAGTGGGTAGTCAGAACTGAACTGGAAAACTTCAAAATAAGAGAGATGAGAAGTGAAATTTTGAAGACTGCAGCTCACATAGGGCTATTAAGGGGGAAGAGAAAAACAAGTGGCTTTTCCATCAAAATTACAAAATGTTAAAAATAGGCTGTCAAATCAGTTAGACAACTGAGACTTGTTTGTCCCAGTTTTTGGTTATTTAGCCTCTGAAGCCAGCAGAAAAGCTCAGAAGCTTATGAAAAGTTAGAAAATGTATTACCCTGCAGTAAAATGAGAAATCTTTTACTTGATAATAACTGCTAACTTCTGGAACAAGATTATATGCTTTTTTTTCTTATGATACACGTGTTAGCCTTTCTGTAGAGAGGTCCTTTTAACTACTGGGAAGTTCGTTGTTGCCACTTCTCCACAAGCTAGTGTTGAAATGACCTTTCCCCCTACAACTCCAGAGTAACATGCATGAGGACAAGAACTTCCATATCACCCTGGCTTCCCTTTTCAGAAGCAAACGGAGGTATTGTTTTCCCTGCTTGTTTTGGCAATTCGGATATGCTTAAGACAGGGGAAATAGGACAAAATATGGAGAGCAAACCTTAAACTTAAGCCATACACTGTGTTTTTACTGGCAAAAGGCTGTGCTCTGCAGTGCTTAAACGTAAAAGCACTTCTCTGTCTTTGAAAGATGTTAATTGCTGTGGTGCTGCCTCGCTGACCCTGTTAGTTTATGGGCCCATTTAGGGTTGCCTAACACCTTCCCCTGTAAAAAAAAAAAATCTTTATATATATATATATGTGTGTGTATATATATATGTATACATATAATGCAAGAAACTCCATCACCTTTGTTGTTTGCAGTAAGGGACACTGTATGGGTGAGAACCCCTTTGGGCAGTGGCAAGGGAGAGGGAGGGCAGAGGGAGAGGCCCTCCCATCTGGTAGCATGCTGGCTCTTTGGGTCAGTCAGTGCAACTGGAAATACGGCTCCAGCATAAGGCTCCTGCGGAACAGCCAGAACTCGCTACTCGCCAGGAGAGGTAAGATGTGGCACCATTTTGTATATAATAACTTTTACACCAAAGAAGTCCTGAGGTCGTTCAGCACAGAAAAAAACATTAGTTAGCAGATAGGTTTCACCATGAGGTATCAGGATGCTAGGAAGCCCAGGCTTTACAGCGCTTGGCGTAAACTTGATCCTGCCCTATTGTGTATGTGCATCGTGGTGCAGGTTTTAGTTACACACTCACTGTTCTCTTTACTAGTTTCCTACAGGACCTCTTTCAGTGCATGAAGTAGACATTAGGAAAGTAGAATTAAGGCAGCAGAGGTGATTGTAAATTTGTTTTGAAAATGCTTGACGTGGCATCTGAAATAACTTTAAACATAAAGTTTTAGGCATGTGAAATGGTTGCCATTGTAAGCTCCCTGAGGGTCCTTGAGGCTCCTTGGTTTATGTTGCAAAAAGTGAAGGGGGTGCTCACACAGGCTGGAAAACAGATTTTGTGACTCTAACCACCAAGGCTGTCAAACTTTGAGAATTCAGAGTTATCAATTTGGTTTTACTTTTTAATGAGAGGATGAGATGTACCATTTGTGGACATAATAGAGAACTGGTTTTATCACAAACGTAGGCCAGTTTGTAAACAGTGCAATTATAATTGTTACAGAAGTCTTTTCCTGTCTGTAGTTTGAGCACATCTGTTGCCCCTGACTTTCAGAAAAACCTATTTAGCCACAAGGCACAGCAGGAGCAGACAACGATGATCATGTGAAACACAAGGGTGCATGAACCAATACTTGCATTAACTAACAGATGACAATATACATGAAGACAAACCTGTCTATACTTAATAAATGCTATTCTATGAAGGAAATTGAATGCCTAGATAAAAATGATTCTTTATTTTAAAATGCAGAAATATGAAGTGGCTTTAAGAATACCTCTTTGTTTCTTTGTTTATCTATGTATTTTAACAGGTTATGTCTTGGTTCAGGATGATATTTTTGCAGTTCCACTGGTACCTTGAAGTACCACTTCTGTGATTTTCTTTTTTCCCTTGATGTTGTGTATCTTAGTGGTACTACAGACTAGTTCAGTGTAGCAGGAAGCATTTTGGCAGTGTGAATGCAGGTGTCCATAACTTCTTTTTTAAATGATTTTAAAATACAACTGAAATACGTCACAAATAATAAACAGAACTCTAAATAGTGCTTTCTTACCTGTGTAGATAGGATTTAAACGTAAGGTATTATCTTTCTTAGCCCAGGACAGGTATGTAATGCTCTGGTGTTGAACACTGTGCTGTTACTGCTAAGATGCTTGAATGTGCAAATGTCAGGCATGTCAACATTATAGTCCCACAGTAAACTTGAACTGGTCTCTTTATGTTTATGTGTTTGTATGGTGTGCTATATTGCCAACTCCAAATGTAAAATCTTGCCATCCCCAGAAAATCATGATATTGGCCTAATCATGAGAGAAAAGTAATAAGTTTGGGGTTCTTTTTATTTCCCTTCAGATTTTAAGCTGTCAAACTGTGCTTGGCTCATGCTTCTTAGTTTTTCCTCTACTATTCTCCCATAATCATTTTTTTGCAAGTAAAGAGTGAAACTTCCCAAGATGCATGATAAAAGTCAAGGGAAATGGGTATGAGATACAGCTGGCAACTTTTCATCATTATTTCCTGTTCTTGGAAACAGGTTGAGATGTACTGTCCTAATAAAGAATAATAGTAAATTAAAAATATATACACTTTGTGCAATTGTTTATTAAGTTTCTGTGTATTACAGATCTGAAGATGGCACAGATACTTTTGTGGCAATTTTCCTTTCTGTGTTAGAAGGAAAGGGAACACGGGACATAGATATGAGTGGAGGTCTTCTAAACTGGCCTCTCTCTTTGGGTCTACTTAAATGTTTTCTCTGCAGGATAGAGGATACTGCCAGAGGTTTCTGGTATTTGCTAGATGAGACTCAACTTCTTCACAGGAGAAAAACCTTTCACTGTTATGTTTGGGGTGTGGAACACTGGCAGCGAGAACATGTGTTATTATTTACTCTTGTGTTTGCTTAAAAACCTCAGCAGAATGTCTCACAGTTCAGCAGAAGTCAAAATCTATCCTGTTCATACTATAAAAAAATCTGCATAACAATAGGTCCTGCCACTACATTTGGTTTGGCATGTCTTGTATACAGTGTGCAGGTCACTGAGAGCATTTAATTTTTAAAAATGCTGCTCTTCCCTTCATCTTTACTACAGTAAACTTCTCTTGTATTTACTGTGTCTACTTACACACATGGCTTCTTTAAGTGTCTCAGTTGTTTGAGAATTTGCAAACACAAAAAAACCCCCTATGACTCCATCCTGGCTTCCACCAGAGAGAAGTGATTGCTGTAGGACTAAGTGGTGGAGTAGCACCATACAGAGGGCATGGTGACGCTGCTGCTAAGATATCACCCGGGTTTCACTTACAGGCATAGCCAGTAATGCAGATTTACTATGGTAGGAGTAACTTTTTTAAGGAAAGGAGCACTTTTTCTCTTGTTTTTCCAACTTTGAAACCAAAATCAATGAACAACAACACAGCAGGGCCAACACATGCTCTCTGCAAATACTTAATAAAACATTGTGCTTGTAGGCAATGACAGCAAATGCTATTGAAATTTAACACTAACAGTTTTAAGTCCAAGAGCAACAGCAGATAGGTCTACCATGGGTCTGTTGTGTCCTCAAGGCAGAGAGCTTCCACAAAACTCACTATGGGGTGTCCATGGGATTAGGATGCCAGGCTCAGCAGGAGGTGAACGAAGAGAAGGTAACCTGAAGCCCACTGAGCTGGCATGGCGGTACTTATGATTCTTGAGTTCCCCCTTGCAGCAGCTGGGAGAGGGCTTGTGTGGTGGTGGATAGACCCCAGTGTTTGGAATGTGTGGGTTGCAGGATGTCTTCTTTGACAATTGCTCAGTGGCTGAAATCATCATTTGCCACATTAACGTAAAAGCATTATTTAAAATAAATCACAAGGCAAATTGTAGTAAGTTTTTTTGCTGGGGTTTGAGGGAGATAAGGCATTTTAGTAACTTATTTTTGTTCTCCTATCTCTTTGCTTCTTGGCAGGAGAGATCTTTCTTTACAATGCAGTTAGCTAAATGAGGGCTTCCAGTTTAAAATATTTGGATATCCAGTTCACGTGTCTGTCTCAGTAACTTTCATTTGATGGTCAACCAATTACTTCTATTTTGCATTTTATTCAAAATTTACCTTTTAAGCTATGGGAAGTAAGGCAATCATTGAGGAAAGCCTCTATCATAGACAATCACTTTGTCATATTTCTAACCTTTCACAGGCATGAGTAAGGAATTTTCAGCCATGCTTCATAGCTGGAACATTTCTGGACTTCATGCTGAAAATACAGTGTTGTTTTCCTATTAATAAGTGCAAGGGAGAGAAAATAACCGTAATGATGCCCAGCTAAGGCTTGGGGAAGGGGACACTCTTGGACCTGGCAATGCTTGTCCATATGTTTTGGTGAAAGCTGCTTCAGTGAGGGCTGTGAATGGCTGAGTTTCTGCCAGTAGCTCCAGTGGTGTGTCTGACCAACTTCCTGTTTGCCCTGGGAAATAGTGCACTGGGTTTGAGGTGGACAAGGCAGCATCTAGCTGCTTGGCAGTCAAGTACCCAGTGGCAGTGTGGTTTCTGTGTAGGCATTTGAATACAGCAGTTAAGCCAGGCTGTGTCATGGTTTTGGCTTTGAGAGGGATGTGGGACTTCACTGCAGTTCACTGCAACGTGAATTGTCTGTTCTGTTTCCTACTCTGGACGCCTACAGATGCCTATCTAGGGGCTTGGCTGCCTCCTGTCTAGGGAAGAGGCCACTTTTAATTTAAAGCCTGTGACAAATTACCAGTTGTGGTTTCTTTGTGAGCTCATGCTCTGCAGCACTTTGTGAGCATCTCTTTAACATTTCTGTGCCTCTATCTCACTTTCTAAAATGGTGATGATATTTACATGGGGAGCAATCTAAGATTTAATTTGTTAACGTCTTATTAGATGAGAGGCTCTAGAGAATCACAGCATATTGAATGAATATGTATTTGCTGTGCAGGGAAGAGGACTCCTTCCAAACCCATGCCCGCTGTGTAACAAGGTCCAGTAGTACCTTAGCTGCTATGGGATTTCCTTTGTTCTTACGCTCCACAGGTTACTGGGGGATAACACTAAAGATATTTGAGTTGCCTTCCTGCCTGCTACTCTGTTAATTGTGTTTGGACATAAAAATTGGAAATAGAGGGGGCTGATCTTGTGATAACATTTGGAGAAGGAAGGCAAAGAGAATAAGGCCAAAGCTGGCAATAATACTTATGCTGGATTTTTGGTTTGAGGAAAGAGGGAGAGAACAAGGAACAATTGGAGTAAGATTGTTAATTGGTTTTCATCTCACGTCTTCTATTTCCCTGCAGTACCATTCACTCTGTATGACAACCATGCACTTTCACAGTGCCCCCTTTGAAAGATGGCACTATGCTGATGTGTAAAAGACAGTCAGCTACAAACACCACTACCGTCTGCTTTCTGTAATTTCATAAAGCATATGACTAGGTACAAAACAGATGTCTCTTCTTCAATATCAGTCTATAGTGTTTGAATAACACAAGAAGATTCAAAAGACTGTGCATAAAATATGCCCCGTATGTTTATGTCAGTGTGCTAACAAAGGATAGATTGTGTATTATCATACTCAATTTAACCATGCTTTCTGGTCTAATTGAAGAAAGCTGTTGCAGGCTGAGCACATTGCTTATTTACAGTTTTTATAAGTACTTATTAATTTCTGAGAACAAACCACGTGGGTTTTTTTCTCAGTCTTTTCCTAAACAACAACTACAACAGCAACGAAATCCAATCCTTCATGAGACTTTCTTGCTTATTTGTTACTCTAAAACATTGTTCGTGGAAGAGACAACAATTTCTCTGAACACCAAAGGACTTCTTATGTCAGAGTTACTAGTTATCTACTTGTCCATATGTAAATACGGAGGTGTTACTTTGAAAAGTAAATTGCATATGGACTCTTATTTAATTCGTTTAGGACTAATGATGTCCTGTTTCCTTTGCATCTCTTTGCTTCCATGTGCTTCTAGACGTGGCTTTTAAGGAAAGCAGTAACAATAATGTGTCTCTAATGTGGACAACATGAGGAGAAAGACATTTTCAATCCATCTATGCAAGATACACAGTTCTTTTCCCCCTCACAATGTTCCCCCTGGTTTATCTCTGCAGACGGGTGGCACCAAAACATGCATCCTGTTTCATGTAAGAAGTCTTACCTGTGGCGTCTGGAAATTTCTGGGGAATGGTTTGTTTCTGACATTTTTTTCTAAAACCAGATTCGACTGAGGATGACAGTTGCTCTTAGATTCAGTCCTGTAGAGATGTAAAGAGCAACAGCACCACAGGATTGTACAAGAGAGCCCCCACGAGCATACATGTGGGGTGTTTTTTTTCTGAGGTTCTGACTTTTTTTTTGAGGTTTTTGCTTGAAGATGTATATATGTGTATACAGACAGGTATACATGATGCTTTTCAAACTTAATCTTAGCTTACACATTTTCAAAATAGAATACTGTTGTAAGTGTACACTGTAATAAGGGTCATGAGGTTTGTTTAAGCCTGCAACAGAACCTGGAGAGCCTGAAAATCTGTAGACACAGGAAATACCTCTCTGTATGAGAAGCAAAGCAGAAAGCTTATAGATTGATGGGATTCAGCTGCCATGGTCTGGGCCTTGTGGGGATTCAGGTGCAGGTTTCTGGACTGTGTTGTGAAGGGCTTTCTGTGAGACCTTGGCCAAGCTGCCTTGACTTTCCCAGGCAACCTTCCTATGCAAAAGCTGTTCTGCAAGCAGGAGATCATGCTGGTGGGAGAAAACAGCAGGTGTGACTCAGTGTGGGAGGGAACACAAGTGGAGGTGGCTGTACACCCTCAGAGATAAAAGCAACCTTTAGGGAGCACAAGTGGCCAGGGTGTGGTTCATCAGCTAGGGTGTGGCATGGCAGTTTGCGCAGCACTTCAAGGAGCGAGAGCGCAGCCTCCTCCTGGCTCCAGAGGCAAGCTGCATTAGTGGTCATTGCTCACCCAGAAGAAACCTAGCCATGTTTTCCACTCAGCAAAAAGCAATCACCAGGATGTGGTGACCCAAACAGAGCTTCTACATAAACATGCAGCTGTCCAGGTCTCTGGCTGCAGGGAGTGCCAGAGCCTGTCACTGGTGGACAGCAGAGATAACGCCTGTGTGAGGTGCAGCCAGGTGGATGATCTGCTCAGCATGGTGACAGAGTTGAAAGAAGAAGTGGAGAGGTTGAGAAGTGTCGGGGAGTATAAGAGTGAGATAGACTGGTGAAGTCACTCCGTACCATCCCTGACACAAACACTCTGGAGGAACATACTACTAAAAGTGGAAGATTCCCTATCATCCTGTTATCAGGAAGACAAAGATGACCTAAGAGGTGGAAATGGAAACAAGTCCCTGCCTGTAGTGGCAGGTGAATCCCTTCCCAACCTGCCTGACCTTCCCAATTGTCATTATACAACAGGTGTGAGGCCCTAGAATTTGAGGACTAAGAAAATAGTGAGGTGGACGAAGGTCCATTCAGGTTGGAGGGGATACCTAAGTTGAATTAGTCAATCACAGGTATCATGACTGCCACTGCTAAGAAAAAACAACATGGGTGGTTGTCATGGGAGACTCCACTCTGCGAGGAATGGAGGGCCTGGTATGCTGATTGGATCCAACCCATAGGGAAGCCTGTTGGGGCCCAGGTAAAAGATGTCATTAGGAAGCTCTCTAGCCTGGTGCAGCCCTCTGGTTATTATCCATTTCTGTTTTTTCAAGTGGGCAATGAGGAAGTTGTAACTAGAAGCCACTAGAAGCCAGATGGCAATCAAGAGAGATGTTAGGGCCATGGGCTGACAGGTTAAGGGAACAGGAGCACAAGTAGTCTTCTATCTTCCAAGTTGTGGGGAACAGTTGAGAAAATAATGAGAAATAAAAATCTGGCTCTGAGCCTGGAGCCACCAGCAGAATTTTGGGGTTTTTGATTATGGGTTTGTCTACGTGGCACCAGGCCTGCTGGCGAAAGATAAGATTCACCTGTCTCATAGGGGGGATAGGATCCTAGCCTAAGAGTTATCAGGGCTCACTGAGAGGGCTTTAAAGTAGATTCGAACAGGGAAGGGGATAAAACCAGGCTTGCTAGAGATAAGCATGGCTGTGGTACACCAGTACGGGAGGCATGATTGAGAACCCAAGTGAAATGCATCTACACCAATGCATGTAGCATGAGCATCATCAGACGAGGAACTGGAAGCCATTACGCATTCAACTGTCTTGAGTTCCATGATGGTAGCAACAAGGTAAAATGTTCATGGGTAAGGATCATGGCGTAGGCCAATAAGGTGGATATCCTGGTGGGAGCCTGTTACAGACCACCCAGCCAGGACAAAGAGACAAGATGAAACATTCTGCAAGCTTCTCAGAGAAGTCTCACAATTGTTAGACCTTGGTCTTATGGGGATCTTCAACTTACCCTTTATCTGCTGGAAAAATAATACAGTGTGGAGGAAACAGTCCAGAATGGTTTCTGGAGTGTGTGGAGGACAACTTCCTGACACAGTTGGTGAGTGAGCCAGTGAAGATTCCCTGCTAGATCTGCTGTTTATGAACAGAGAAGGTATGGTGGATGATCTGGTGGTTGGAGGCCATTTTGGGCATAGTGATCATGAAGTGATAGTTTTTGATTCTTGGAGGAGTAAAGAGTAGAGTCAGCAGAACAGCTACCTTGGTCTACTGGAGGGCAGACTTTGGCCTATTTAAGAGTCTAGCTCAGAGAGTCCCTTGGGAGGCAGTCCTGAAGGGCAGAGTAGTCCAGGAAGGATGGACAGTCTTCAAGAAGGAAATCTTAAAGGCTTAGGAACAGGTCGTCACCATGTGCTGAAAGATGAGGCAGTGAGGAAGACCAGCTTGGCTGAACAGAGAACTCATGCTAGAACTCAAGGGGAAAAAAAAAGTGTTTATGACCTTTGGAAGAAAGCACAGGCAACTCAGGAGGACTAGAAGGATGTTGTTAGGCTATGCAGGGAGAAAATCACGAAGGTGAAAGACCAGCTAAAATTTAATGTGGCCACTGCAGTAAAAAATAACAAAAAGTGTTTTTACATTAGAGTAATGTAAAAATGTTTTATAATTAGAGTAAAAGGGGGACCAATGAGAATCTCTATCCCTAATGTGATGAGGGAGGAAACATTGTCACCAATGATGAGGAAAAGGTTGAAGTACTTAAAGCCTTCTTTGCCTCTGTTTTTAATAGTCAGATCAGTTATCCTCAGGGTATTCAGTCCCCTTGAGCTGGATGACAGGCTGAATGAAGTCCCCATAATACAGGAGGAAACAGTTAGCAACTTGCTGCTCCATGTAGACACACACAAGTCTATGGGATCGGACAGAATCCATGCCAGGGTGCTGAGAGGGCTGACAGAAGATCTTGCCAAGCCACTTTCAATCACTTAATCGGCAGTGCTGGTTAACAAGGGAGGTCCCAGATGACTGGAGACTAGCCAGCACTACACCAATCTACAAGAAGGGCCGAAGGAATGATTTGGGGAACTTCAGGCCTGTCAGTCTGACCTCAGTACAAGGGAACGTTACGGAACAGATCATCTTGAGTGCTATCGCACAGCATGTGCAGGAAAACCAGAGGATCGGACTGAGCCAGCATGTTTATAACAGGCAGGTCCGGCTTGACTAACCTGATCTTCCTCTATGACAGGGTGGCCTGCTGGGTGGATCAGGGAAAGGCTGTGGATTGTCTCTCACATCATTCTTCTGGAGGAACTGACTGCACATGGCTTGGATTGGCATACTCTCTGCTGGGTTAGAAACTGTCTGGATAGCCAAGCTCAAAGAGTATTGGTGAATGGAGTTAAATCCAGTTGGCGGATGGTCACAAGTGGTGTTCTTCAGTCCTCAGTAGTGAGACCAGTTCTGTTTAATATCATGATTGATGTTGTGGACAAGTGGATTGGGTGCACCCTTATAAATTTTGCAGATGACACCAAGTTAGGAGGAAGTGTTGAGCTGCTTGGTAGTAGAAGGGCTTTACAGAGGGATCTAAACAGACTCGATTGATGGACTGAGGTCAACAGTATGAGGTTCAACAAGGCCAAGGGCCGAGTCCTGCATTTTGTCCACAACAATCCCATGCAGCACTGCAGGCTTGGGGTAGAGTGCCTGGAAAGCTGGTTGTCAGAATATGACCTGGAGGTTTTGGTTGACAGCCAGCTGAAAGTGAGCCACAAATGTGCCCAGGTGGCCAAGAAGGCCAACAGCACTCTGGCTTATATCCAAAATAGTGTGGCCAGGAGGAGCAGGGTCGTGGTTGTCCCCCTGTACTTGGCACAGGTGAGGCCGCACCTTGAATACTGTGTTCAGTTTTGGGCCCCTTGCTACACGAAGGACATTGAACTGCTGGAAAGAAGGGTACCCAAAGAAGGGTAACAAAGTTGGTGAAGGGTCTAGAGAACAAGTATTATGATGATTGGCTGAGGGAACTGAGGTTGTTTAGTCTGGAGAAGAGGAGGCTCAGGGGAGACCTTCATGTTCTCTACAGCTACCTTGAAAGAGATTGTAGTGAGGTGGAGCTCTGTCCCTTCTCCCAGGTAACAAATGTTAGAACAAGAGGAAATGGCTTGAAGTTGCACCAGGGGAGGTTCAGATTGGGCATTAGGAATAGTTCTTTACCAAGAGGGTTACCAGGCTACCTACAGAGGTGGTGGAATCATCATGCCTGGTAGTGTTTGAAAAACATGTGGATGTAGTGCTTGGGGACATGGTTTAGTGGTGAGCATGGTAGTGTTGGATGGACAGTTTGAATCTATGATCTCAGAGGTCTTTTCCAACTACAATGGTTCTATAATTCTATGACTGCTATCTTCAGTGAGACAGGACTGATGCTGTGTGTGCTTTTGTACCACTAGGCTGCAGAGCCAGCTGAACGTGGGCTTGTGGTCTGTGTGGCAAGTTAAGCAGTTCACCACAGAGCCAAAGAGATCAAGTGCAAATGGAGGGTAGCTCACAGGGAAATGTTGAGGTCACAGGCAAGTCTTAAATCTCTCACTGCTTGAAGGCTGAGACACCAAAGTTGGTGCTACCATGATTTGCTGCCTTTGCTTGGTAGTCTCAGAATCATGTTTCAAAGAGTGGTACCTAACTTCAAAATGGGTGTAAGAGTAGCATGGATTTTTCTTAAAAGATGAACAAAAATGTAGGAGAAGGCAACATTCATCTTAGTTCAGCTACTTTTCTGTCAGGTAGTGAGACCCATGTTTCTTCTCTTCTAGGAGAATAACTGAGATACCCAGGTGAAAGCTGTCTGATTTTCTTGAGATCCTTAATGTTTTAGTAGAGCTGAAAGAGGAGGCACACTGTTGTCCTGAAAGGCTCTGGCCAGCTTGAAAGAGTTTTGCTGTGTTCCAGTCCCTGCCCTAAACCCATTTATATGTTTTAGCCTATGGTGATTTTTCAACTACAGTTATGCTGAGCAGGAACTGGAAAAGGGTCTTCCCTTCTCCGGTAGAAAAACTAGGTGATTAGGAGTATTTCATTCCCAGAGTTCACAGAAGCCTATTTGATAGGGTGTTTTCCTAGAAGGTGAGAAGAAATAGTAAAGGAAGAATTAAAGTCACATATATAATGCTCTGATTAAACTCTGAAACTGCTCTTGGTTACACAGAGGTCTCTGTTCTCCACTCTTCGTTTGTTTCTTTGTTGGTTTTTTTTTTTTTTATGTGCTGCTGCTGTATTTTATGTGGGAATAATTCTGGCAGTGGTTCTCAGCTCCTTTGGGGACATGAGTGGAGAAGCTTGTAGTTGAGGGAGTTGCAGGAGAAGGATGTTTGCAGGGCTTAGTTGTGAGGTGGGTGCCAAAGTCCTTGGTTTTACAAAGCTAAAAACTTTTCTGAATGTGTCTGGAAAGGGAACTTAGCAGGGTTAATAGGGAGGTTCAGTCCTGGAGGAGACTGTTATGCACTTCTGGTGACTTCAGCACTGCATCATTCCTGAGCTGGGAAGAAAGTGGGTGAAGATTCTAGCTTGGGATTTCAATGCCTGAATTCTTGTGATACTCTTGCCTATGTATTTGATGTACATTTTTTAAAAAATGCAAAGGTGCATTTATGTATCTATAGAAATGATGTGTATCTATAGATATGCTCCCCTGTGCTCAGGATTCTTGAAAATCTTGAGCATTTGTCTACTGCTGACTTTCTTTCTGAATTAACGTGTCTAGTCTTCTTAGACATTTTAAAAAATCCTATTATATAACTTCTGGAGACTTCACCTCTGGCTTTAACCATTTCGGTTCTGTCTGGTAAATAGTACTATTTCCTGAGGCATAACTTTTACCACAGAGATGTTTTTGGAAAGTTGTATGTGAAGAAATGGGAGGTAAGATATTATTATGTGGGAGTCATTTAGAAGTGGCTATGTTTATCTCTCTGGACTATAAGATGTTTGGGGCAGTGTGCTTTTTCCCCAAGACAGTTTTGTCCTTGTTTTGCCATGTGAATTCTGCTGTTTTTTTTCATTCCAGATGCAATTAGAATACTTCAGTGGTGTGCCTTTCAGCAGTGGTGTAGTCAGTGCTTTGATTTATGTTAAGAAAGTTTGCCCTTTGTAATGTGTTTTCTCAGCCTCTATTTAGCATCTGGAAAATGGGAAAATACTACTCCTTTACCAGAGTGGGCCTTTTCGAGGAAAACTGAAACTATCTTACCTTGTATTAGCATGTCCCTGCCTTCTTCCTGTATGCCCAAGCCTTGGCAATGCCAGAGCTGGGACTTGCTGCTTTATCTGCAATGGATGCAGCACAGTGGCATTTTGATTCTCTGGTACAAGCAACTGTATTATAAAGGAGGAATACAGGGTTAGTTAAACCTTTCTGTGCCTCCTGGTTCTATGAAGAATTTGTTTGAGGTAGTCTCTTGTTGCAGATCTAAAGTAGGTAGTTTTTAACCTCATTTGAATTTCTACCTCCTCATTAGACAATGAATCTGTATAAATCTCTTTCGTGATTTTTGTTGAAGCGGTTCAAGGAAGATAATGTGAGTTGTCGAAAAAGTAGGCAAACGAGCGTAGTATTTAACAGTGAGGATCACAGCTTTGGTTGAGTCTTCACTTCTCAGCATAGGAGTACCCCACGCATACATGGTAAATGTAATTTTGAGCATAAATGCAAGCTGGACTTTGGAAAAGAAATACTAGTTTGAGAACTGTCTCCAGACTGATGTAGGAGGAATGTTGATACCTGATGCTTGTCACTGAAACACTGCTGTGCTTTTCCACTTTGGTGAAGCAGTGGGATTTAGATGGTAAAGTAGCTCACATTCTCAATCTGAGCATCACTTTGCTGCTACCTTTCTTGGCTGCCCTTCCTCAGAAGAGTACCATTTTTGGAGGGATAACAGCTATGAATTTAGCAAGACTGAAATACTTCTCACTGTACTGTCTAGCCTAGTCAGTAGAGCTGGAGAAAGCCTAATTCACAGCCATGTCAAATGAGCTCTACACAGGTTCTGCAGTGGATATTGAGTGTAATTTTGTATTCCTTTGGGCTCATTGGCAGAAAATGACATCTATTTTGAAAACTTTGCTTACAGATACAGAGTTAAGATAAAGTGCTTTTTGGTGCATGTGAATGCTGTTCAAAAGTGTGACTGAAGAAATCACAGGTGTCCTTTTAACTGCTGTTGAACAGACTTGCTCAGGTCCTGCTGACTGAGGAGTCAGCAAGGTTTTACTCTGCTGAGTATTTCTCTAGTTTCTTATGGAGTTCTGCAGCTGTTTTAAGGCAACTTCAGTTTTGTGTTCGTGAGCAGAAGTTACACTTGTGATGGCAAAGTCACTGTATTCCTTGTTGGTGAATGTTAAAAAAGGAATTTTTTCTCACTTCTCTTTCCTTTGCTTTGACCTTCACAACATTGTATATTATAGTAGAGAAAACTGATTTATTTCAATAAAGAAATCAGTCATTTTAAACTCCCTTCCTTTTAAAGGTTAATATTTTCCAACTTACTCTCTTATCTTCACTGAAGCACACACAGAGGAGAAAGTCTGAGCTTTCCACTGGTCATCAAACCATTTCCTTTCCTCCTCCCCCCAGCTTTTTCTGTTGTCTTTATGAAAACCAGACAGAGATTACATGCAAAGAAGTTTGCAGACAGTTCGTAGGTAGCTCAATGATTTTAAGGCTCCCTTTCCTGTATTCTGACAAATTTCTAATGCAAATAGAATTGCACAACTAGTTCTCTAATTGTCATGGGAAGCTGCTGTTACCAAAAGAAATTATAATAGTTTGTGCAAAACAGATTCTCATAAAAGAGATACAACCTGTGTGGTTTTGTAGATAAGCGTTAGGATTTGAATGAGTTTTTCATGTAAATGCTTGCCTGACACCGTTTTGACTAAAGGAGTGGCAAATTTACAGACCTAGCAAGCTAAATATGAAATTAACAAGCCCAGAGTCTGCATTTTGGTAAACTGTAGAATTAATCCATGGCAAAGAGAGATTGATTAAAAACCCCAGACAAACAAACAAAAACAAACAAGCAAAGAACCCCATGTAAGTGTGGGTTTACTGTCTGTCTTGCTGTCTGCTGTAGCTGGAAAAGCTTACGTTATTCTACGAGTGGTTTTTTTCACAGTTTTGATCACAACATTTGATTTCTTCAACTAACCACTACTGAGGTTTTAGACCCACCACAAATGCATACTAGTTTTTATTTATTTATTGTTTTGAATTCACTGTGCAATTTGTTATTGGTGATTTGGTTTACTAGATGGTCTAACAGGTGACTCTAAAAACTAGTCAAAACTTGCAGCTAAATCAGATTGTGATGCTAACCTGAGAGGTGAAAAGTTTAGGATGTGGTTGATAGCAAGACGTCTTTGTTGCAAGGTAATGGAGGAAGTGAAACTGAATGCCTTCCTGTGCCCAGAGAAGTGTCATTATCTGTAACAAGATGAGCAGCTTGCCATGAGTGCTGCTGTGTGGTTTGCTTTCTTAACCGTGCTCTTGTTCTCTGACTCAAAGGAGTGTTCACAGCAAGTCTCAGATTGGAGAATTTGTGTATCTGAGACTGAAGTTTTCTGTGCACTTCAAGCAAACAGAAGATGGCATTGGTAATGAAAGGGGTGATCCTGCATCTGGGTTAACCCTATGGTAAAATTGGGGTCTGGCATGGATTTTTTATTTAAAAGCATTTTTAAAGAAATTTTTGAGGGGTAAGAGAATTCTGGGTTTTATTTTCGTTGCTAAGTTCACCACATACCTACAAAAGTGCTAGCAGCAGAAGGGTGGAGCGAGCAGGAGTAGCTGCATTTGGGGAGAACCTCCTCAGTGCCTGTGTTTATACTTGTGAAAGGCTTATCTCTGTCTCAAGAGCAGATACAGCATGATTGGTGGGTACGTAATCTGTATTTCTTACCCAGACATCTTTATAGGGTGGTCATGGGTGTGTAATTGGACTAACCTGATGAAATAATCCTGTTAGACTGGTGCCTTTTCTGTTAAGAACATGTTTAAGGAGAAATCACACAATCACAAAATATTAGGAGTTGGAAGGGACCTCGAAAGATCATCTAGTCAACCCCCCTGCCGCAGCAGGATTCCTAGACCAGGTCACACAGAAGCGCATCCAGACGGGTTTTGAATCTCTCCAGAGGAGGAGACTCCACAACCTCTCTGGCCAGTCTGTTTCAGTGCTCTGGCACCCTCCCTGCGAAAAAATGTCTGTGTGTATTCACATGGAACCTCCTGTGCTTCAGCTTACAACTATTGCCCCTTGTCTTGCCACTGGGCTTCACTGAGAAGAGCCTGACCCTAGCCTCCTTACACACCCTACACAATGCATTGATACCATTATCACATGGATAATCTGTTTACAGAGTTGATTATATGCCCGTTTCATTTGCTTACATTTGACCTTCTGTCCACTTTATAGATTTTTTATTAAATTCTTTGATGAAGAGCACATTTAACATATGGTGCATATTGAACATTTCTCTGAAGTTAATGCAGCTCATGGTAGCTCTACACAGGAAGTGTGATTTCACAGACAGTTACAGCACTGGAAATGGTTTCATGAAATCTACATTTCCCAAACAGACAGTTCTCCTTTGCTCCATGACTCCTGCTCTGCTTTTTATGGCATTTTCTTAAACTTTGTGTTTCTCGAAAAAATTACTCTATGTTGAAATCCCTCTTGGATGAAGGGTGTCTGAAAACTTCCACAATGCAATGATGCACTTTAAAGAAAAATGTAATTTAATGTTGCTTGACTCAGAGTGTGTCCTGGCAGGAGTTTACTGGAGGAATGCCATTCAAATGAATTGAATGTCAAGATATACTTGGAGTATCCAGCTCTCTTGGACAAGTGAATTTCCTGAACACATTAAGCATGCATGTCTTAAAAATGTTTTAGCATTTCTTTGCAAATATGTCCTAGGAAGGTTAAAAGAGAATTGTTAACTCTCTGATTATTTTAGATATGCTTCGCTATTGCAACTTTCGCTTGTTAGATGTTGAAAAATTACATGTTACATGTTGAAAAAAAATGACCTGTTCTTTTTTTTGTCCTTCGGTTAGGGGAAAAATAATAAGAAACCCCAGTTGCAGAAAGACTGATTTATTTATTTACTGATTATTTTCATCAGCTGTAATTATGATCCACAGTGATTGAAATAATGAACAATTACAATTTATATCAGTATTTTCTCCACTATTGTATGTAGAGCTGCAGACTTTTATTGTTGTTGCTCTCAGGAAAGCAGCATTCTCCTGTATCAAGAATCCCTTCCTGTTGAGCTAGTCATGGCATCAAGTCTTTTACTTAAAAATAGGAGTCAGTATCATCTCAGTGGTGGTAGAGATGTGTGAAATGCTTGAACTTCCAGTCTTTCTTTGTTGGATAAATGTGCTCAGTTCACCAGCTCTGTGGTTCTGTCCTGCTTACTTGAAGGGTAACTTGCTCCGGAGAAAAGGAATTGGTATCCTGAGTGGCAGTGTCATCCTGTGCAGTATGATGTAAGCCCCAGGTGACAAGGCTGGTGATGTTTTGTCCTAGCTTGCCCACCCGTAGTGTGGAAGTTCACAGCTGGTACTTCAGTAGTAATGTGGTATTGCCATCTCAAAGCACAAGGAAATCATGAGTCAGCCACTGAAGCTGAAAGTTACATTTAAATTAACATGCCCTGCTTACACATCCTTAGTATTTTAGATAACTTCCACTTGTTGAGTGTTGATTTAAAAAAAAAAAGTGTAAAAAAACTGTTTTAAAGGTAAGCTGATTCTCAGATGGTCACTTTATTCTGGTAATGGGGACTGATAAATACCATCAAGCAGTATGAAACATTTATTTTCAGAAAGAATTAAAAGGTATCATACTTTCAGTTGGTTTAAAAATTGAGACTGTTGTGTACTTTATTTGAATTTGTGTCATTGCAATGATCCAGAATTAAAGCTTGATTGTAGAATTGCTGTAAAATCCACTATTCTTTCATGTGTTTTGTGGTGATGCTAAAATCTTGGGTTTGTGTACTGGCTTAAAAGGAGCAGGGTTTTTTCCTATCATGTCAAGTACAAAACTCTGTTGTCTTAATACTGCATTTTGCAATTTTGCTCATTTTCATAGTACAACAAAAAAAGGAGTTAAAAGGAGATAAAATGTTGTTTCCTTTTGTGTAGACTACTCTTTCGTGAAATAAATACCAGAGGTTTTTTGCTGGATTTTTTAAGCAAGCTGATAGCTATTCACTAAGTGTTATGAAATTGCTGAGTAGGAAGAAGAGATAAGGGATTGAAGGCAAAACATGACAAAGTTTTCAAATACTGTAAGAATTCTTTCAATCAGACCTAACGCATCCACTTCATAGATCACTGTGCTGATTCCTAGTATTTATCTTTTCTGGAAGCAAGTGTATCAAGTGTGATTATCAATTAACCAGACAGACTGTGGACTCCACCTTTCATAACCTGCAGGGCTGAGGCAGGTAAGAGATGAAAACCAGAGGTGGAAGAGAAATAATCTTGTTCTGATTCAGACAGGCTGATTCCTGGCCTCCAGATGAATCTGGAAGAAAATGAACTGACTTCAGCAGTCATGTAGCCTTTCCTGTTTTTATGGGAGAATTCCGATTGCCACTTTTATAGATTTATTGACTGGCTTTATGTAGTTTTTTTAAAACATGGAACAACAAAACAATTGCTGGAGAAACTAAATTTTCTTCCTTCTTTTTTGTCAGACAATTATGTGTTGCCACTGACTGCAGTATTTTCTGCGAGCTTCAAGACTGAACAGTACAACACTATAGATGTAGCTGGAAGTCTGGCACAGTCTTCACAGTTCACATCCATGATAGCGTATCAGCTTCTTGTTGGTTAGCATTTGGAGCATACTGGTCCAAAGGAAGCACTGTAGTCATTATACAGTGCATCCATAATACACCCAGAATTATGGGTGCCTACAGCTACTTCTGAGTCTTCCTCTATGTGTATTTGCAATTAAAGGCAGGTACTGGTGGTGTTCAGAAACGGACACTGACAGCTGTTATTTTGTATAGAAGAAAACAGTTTTAGTGTTTATTTTATGGTAATATTTAAACAGAGAATCAGAACCCTCTTCCTAAGTGCTATATATGTAAATTTTAAAAGCATGGTTTCTTTTAGGTTTGTCTGCTAGAAGTTTTCAGCATTTTCCTGAAATGCTGGCTTCTTAAGATATTTCCAGGGCATTTAAGGACATCTCAAAGTTAAACATAAGCCCACTGAGAAAAAATTTGTACTCTCCCTCATTTTTTTAGTTTTTCAGGATGCATGTGTGGAAACTACTGATCTGCAGTGTTTCTTTCTGACTACTTTTCCTGCTACCCCTGAGAATCAAAGTATGAACTTATAGTATAAATAAACAAGGATTTTTTATTTAATCCAATTTAAATTAAAACTCCTCGCTAAACCCACTTTATGCATATAGTTGCAAGGACAGGCTCAAACAGGCTTGTGCCTTTTCCAGCAAGTGCAGAAGAACAGTGGTCAGACTCATTGGAGAAATGTGTGAGAGGAGGAATTGAGTAGTAAGAGACCAGTGATTGTTCATGTTCTGCTGTGGTTTAGCTGTTATGGGAAAGGTTAAAATGGGAAATTCTGACCTAGTTGCAGCTAGAAGACATGCAAACGACAGCTCAGAGCTGAAGCTGCCTTACCATGATGCCATAGGTGTATAAGCATAAAGAAAGGTTTTGTTGTTTTCTTTTTTATGAAGTCAGATACCTTCAGTTGGTGGAGAGTGGTGAAAACTTTTCATCCCTGTATTATGAGGCCATATTTCACAAGGCAAGTATTGCTGTGAAGTGTAGAGGATTTCTCGTAGGTGAAGGGATGATACCAACAGAAGATTTAAAGTCTCTACTGATGGCCATAGAACCTCCTGTGGCTATGTCCCCTTCTTACTCATTTCTGTCCGCTTTTTCAGCAAGTGTTTCCTGCTGCCTTCAAGGAAGAGAAATTGAATCCAATGTCTGCCATTTCAAGTTCCGTTTGTGTGGCCTTTTTTCTGAAAAAAGGATGCTAACCGTGTCCTGGGCTGCATCAGGAGAGGCATGACCAGCAGGTCTAAGGAGATCATTCTGCCTCTCTATTCTGCCCTTGTAAGGCACCATCTGGAGTACTGTGTACAGTTCTGGGCTCCTCAGCATAAAAAAGATGTGGACCTGTTGGAGCAGGTCCTGAGGAGGGCCACAAAGATGATCAAAGGATTGGAGCACCTCCCCTACGAGGACGGGCTGAAGGAATTGGGGTTGTTCAGCCTGGAGAAGAGAAGGCTTAGAGGTGACCTTATAGCGGCCTTTCAGTACCTGAGAGGGGATTATAGGGCAGAAGGAGAGAGACTTTTCTGCTTGACTGATTGCAACAGGACACGGGGGAATGGCTACAAGCTGAAGGAGGAGAAATTTAGGCTGGAGATTAGAAGGGGGTTCTTTACCCAAAGGGTGGTGAGGCACTGGAACAGGTTGCCCAGAGAGGTTGTGGAGGCCCCATCCCTGGCAGTGTTTAAGGCCAGGCTGGATGTGGCCCTGGATGACCTGGTCTAGTGCATGTGGCGTCCCTGCCATGGCAGGGTTGCTGGAACTAGATGATCTTCAAGGTCCCTTCCAACCTCAGCCATTCTGTGATGCTCTGTGGGTGCTTGTGGCCTTCTTATTGAGACAAAGAAGGGTGCATCTTGGTACCTGGTGGCAGCCTGAACAACTGAAGGACTATGCAAATCTCTCGGCTGCGCATTTCTATTCCCCTACTTGCTGGTGGAAGTCAATATTAACTAAATACATTGACTTCATCAAGTTCCAGACTTGAAGCATGTTTACATGTCACCTTGCTTGACTTAATTTTTATTGTCTTAATCATGGATGATTTAATACATATCCCTTCTTGCTCAGTTGAGCTCCACATGGTTCCTGAGGCAATAAATAAGTCGTGTCTTATCAGTTGACTTCAGCAGTCCACAGATCAAGAAAATTGATTTTGAAAATTCTACCACTCCTGATTTTTAACTTATGATGCTGTCTGCAGTATTTTGTGCAAAATAAGCAGCTAAATTAACTTAGAGAAGGTAAGTATCAAGTTTACAGTATTTCATTAACTCGGCAGCAATGCTGTAAAGAAAGTTGATAGGAAAGCAAGGTGGAGAATGTGCTCATGATTATTCCACAGAGTCTGATTGTCCTCCTTGCATGCAACTCATCCATGCATTGCTCAAATTAAATCTCTTGAACTTGAGTAATTGACCTAGTGAAGCAGTTGTTTTCTGTTCAGTATCCTTCTCACCAGAGAACTTTTCTCTCCACTGTGTTTATCTACAAGACTAGACTCTTTGTGCCTCATTTGCCAAACACCATTCCTTTAGGGCTGAAGAAAAATTTTGTACTTGGGGCTTGCAGTATTTCCTCCAGTTTCGTAGAGTAAACACTTCCAGACAACAGTCTGTGATTAAAAGAAAAGACATTCTTCTTTATGAAAGAAGAGTTAATTTTCTGTGAAATACTAAGATTAGGTTCTTTGCTTGCTTTATTCAGAATCGTGATATGTCTCATACAGTTTAATAATGGCTTTTGTCTCAGTAATTTGTGAAATGCCTGTTTAGATATTATGGGTGTGTGCGTGTGTTCTTGGTAAGCACTTAATAAACTAGATTGATCTTCTTGGTAAAGGCTGCATTATGTATAACAAATTAAACCTGAAATAACAGTTGTTTCAGATTATTTTTCTGAAAGTGTAATTGCATATATTCTTTTTCGTACTGGCTGCTGAAATGGGTTTCCCAATAGTGTTTTATTATTCTGTTTTATTTCAACAATACATATATAGTAGTTTTGTTTCCATTCCACTGACAGACCTACAGCCTCCAGTGGTAATTCTTTACCAGCAATTTTTTATAATTGTAATAACTGTGGAACTTTGTGAAATATAGTGGAAATATTTTCCTAAAGTTTATATACTATAAATAAAATCCCATTCTCTTTTTTCCCTCCACCAAAAAAAGAATGCAAATAGTGATTTTTAAGAAACAAATTGATTCTGAACTCCCTTTGTACTAGAACATTTCTGAATATTTTAATATCTGGAGTTTATGTGACTCTTGCTTTTCTGTAGTCCCCATCTGTGCTAAGAGTTCAGACATATGCTAAAATACTTATCAAGGCACTTAAACACATTTCCATATTTTATTGTGTGCTTATGTCCTATTTTAGCTGTGTGTGGCAAGGGTAAATTGAATTAAACCCCTGCGTTGCCATCTAATGGTCCATCACATACTTCTGTCTACATACAGCTGGTAGCTGCAGGGCCATGGTTGTACCCCAAGAACCATCTTTCAGGAGCTCCCTTCAGGGGTTGGGTTACTTCACAAGACCTGAGACTTGCCCACAAGCTTATCTTTGAATGTTTTATAGGCACTAACAAACTTAAGGGTCAGGTTTTGGGGCATTTTTAGGCATATTTAGGCAATTAAATACCATTTAACCATCAGCTTTGTTCAAAAATATTTTGTTGGCTGAACTGGAGACCTAAGCTGTTGCTGTTGTGTTGTATCCCTGCAATAATGCTGAGGGACTGTTAGCTGATATGGGTCTTCATTCCTTGAATTAGGTTCTGGCACAGTGATTTTATTATTGTCTCTTTATAACTGTAACAAAACAAAAAAAAGTTATTAAAATTGTAGTTAACAAATACTTAATCTTTCTCTTTTTAAAAAAGATGCCTAATAAGTGGGTATGAAAAGAGCTCAAAACTGTTAAAATAGTGTCTTCTGTAGGTGTCTCCCAAAGGATGCAAACAATACATGCTTGCATTAAGCAAGTAAAAGATGATCCCTGCCCAAGCCTTCCTTGCCTGCCTCTTCCTCATCTTTTCTGGATCCATGCTGGTGTGTTCTTAGGCAAAATCAAACAACTTTTGTGTTTAGGGGAAGGAATAATAATAGAAGTGTTGGTGTTTGTTAACATATTTGACAAACTATTGCAGCAAAAGCTATCCTTTTTGTATTTTGGCATGAACAATCACCCTTTTATTGGGCCATTAATGCTATTTCAGAACATCATGATATATCCACAGGCCGTAATTTAGCAGCTGTTTATCAAGAGCTTTCATAAAGCTTTCAACAGTATTATAACATTCAGTAACTCTAACAGTGGCATTTCAGAATCTGTGCCAGTTTAAGTGGTGTATCCGTGAATGTAGTTGTTCAGGGATGTGTGACCCACATAACCTATAAGTTTGATTGGAAGTTACAGTTCTGGCATAGGTTGATGGATAGGAGATTAGAGCCCTGATTAACCATCTGATTCACATATTGAGAATATATTGTCCTAAGAAAGGTTCCTCAGATGCAACCAGAATTTCAAGTGGTCAGTTGAAATTCAAATGCTCTGTGTGGTTTCTTTTCGTCTCCTTCCTTGTACTTTTCTTCTTAGGTTGCCTTCTGCAATTTATTTATTTATTTAATTTGCAGAGCTGAAAAATACTTCTTTGATGAATCTGTTCCTCATCCTAAAGCTGTCTGTCTGTTATTCATCAGAAAGCAGGTTGCAGTTCAGTGAGCAGAAGAAAAGATTGTAATAGAAGCTGTGCCAAGGGCTGTAATGCATCATTTTAGGGCCCTAATTACATTACAATGACAAATATCAATGGTGACAACAGCGCTAACCTACATCCTATAATGGCTATGCTGGAAAAGGAGTTTGGGCATTGTGCCATCAGATTGGACTTGGTTTCAGAACATAGGCCATTAGAAGTGTGCGTATCCAAAGTATTGTTGGCCGATGACTGAAGGCCAGTGGAAAGGCCTGTAAATAAATAATAGCTCTCTAAAGCTCGGTCCCATGAGACAAAAGAGGCAAAATTAGATGACCGCTGAAGCAGACATGTTTCTGAGGCAATTTTGGCTTTCCATGTAAGGAATTGGCTGCCTCATTTTATGAAATCATACTTTTTCCTTCTTGTGCCAATTAGGTTGATCATAAGAAACTCATTGGCCTGACATCTAGGAGAAAAGAGAAGATTCTAAATTGGGTTTTAACCACAGGGTTTTCAAAATCTGTATGAACATAGAAATGTGAAGTGGACTTGTGGTTTATTTTGTGTCTGACTTTTTACCTTACGCAAAGAAGAAGGAGTTTCTAGGTCCCCTCCAATGGCAGTAGTAATAAGTCTACCAAGATAATAACCTATGTTATCAGTACCTACACCTTCAAGTCTTAGCATTTCATTACAAGAAATCCACTCTAGCTAGCAATCTCTGGCTAACTTGTTTTCTTGTGTGTTTTGTGGTTAACAGTCAAGCTTGTGGTATTACCCTGATGATTAATTGCAGAAACAGTTCCAGTGTCAAGGCAGAGGGTACTTTGTATTTATTATGTAAAAATGTCTGGTTTACAATTTCTTTGGTACTGAACTTGTAATGTCCTTCCTATATTTATGCAAGTACACCATGTTTTCCTTTGTGCCTTCCTGCTGCCTGTGGTCTCCAAAAGTAGGCAATCCATGTCTCGGTCATACTGTGCTTCTGTGATCCACTGCTGCTCAGCTGGGCTGTTTCCTTGCAGCTGAAGTGTTGAGAGTGTTGAAACATAACTTTATGCACAGCCATGCAACTGGAGATGCTTATTGTTAGGAGAAATGAAAACTTCTAATAAGGAAAACTGTGCAAACACCTGCTTTGGCATAGCAAGGGCTTCTTAGCTTTGTTGTGACTGTGATGGTTTGGACCTGGCTCCCTGCCAAATGCCCAAACTCACAGTGAAATCCTTCCCCCCCTTTCCCTCTCAGAGTTTAAAAAAAAAAACTATGAGAGAAACTAAAGAGCCCGAAACAACCCAAATTATATCAAAAGTATTTATATTTACATATATAGCAGTTATATACAATTAAAATACTATGTAACACAGTAGAGGGAACCCCCCAAGGGAGAGGGAAAAGGGAAGGAAAAAGGGGAAAAAAGGGAAAAGGGAAACTGAAACAGGTATGTACACTTGAAACCCAGGATAGAACTAATAAAAACAGAATCTTACAACTCTCCTTAAGATAGCAGAGTCACACTGACCGATGCCAGCAACCACTGCCTCTCAAGGCCTGCAAGGCTTGACTCCTCTGCACGGGTGAGACCGATAGCAGAGAACCTGCGTCCTCGGATCCACCAGAAGGGAAAAGAGAACGAGGGCCTCTCCCCCTCTATATTTATACCCCCAGTTACGTGAAATCGTATGGAATACTGGGAAACATGATCACTTCCCTGGTTACAAGCTGATTACCAGGAAAAGGCCTGAGTCAAACCATTACAGTGACTGGCCCTGTGGGCCCCTCGGCTAACTGCAAAAAGCTGCAGGGGAATGTCTTGGTATCTTTTGAAGCTGCTAGTAAGCTCTTTTTCTTCTCAATAGGCTGAGCTTGGTGCTGTCTTCATCAGCTCACCTTCCGGAGTACAGCATAAAAAGACTTGCTGTTCTGCACTCCAGTGGGATTGATATCAGGAGGTTTATTACAGTTGTGTAACCATTCATATTCTGTCACCTGTTTTCAGTTACTTAGAGCATCTGGGAAGATGCTTTTAGCTTAATGTTTCCCAGGCTTAGAATCTGTGAGAGGTGAATTTTTGTATAAATACTGAGCAGATATGTTTCAACAACTTTTTGGCGAGATGAGCAGTAGAAAAAACGTATTTCTCCTGTTGGGGAGTGGAGATGGAAGTGATGAAAAGAAAAACACTATTGCTGAAATAGCTGGGATTGAGTACCTAAGTTGAGAAGAAATGCCTCAAAGTGATCTGACTAAAGTAATTTTTGTTCACTAAGTTACATTCTAGCTGAACTAGAATTTATGGGTCTGATGGAGAAGTCAGTGAAGTTTTACGGCCTGTGTTACTCAGAAGGTCAGATAAGACAGTTGTAACAGTCCCTTCTGGCCTTAAAATCTATGAGTCTACAAGACTTTTAAAATTACATGCTGAGCTCCTGCATGACACTTTGAGCCAGTTTTATTCTCAGTTCCTAAGCAGTCCAGTAGAGCCAATGTAGCTGTGGTAGAAGAGTGGTCTTCAGCTGAGCATTTCCAAAGCAAAAGTTTCCCTCAGAAACTGCACGGGAGGTGAGTTAGGTTGCAACACGCAAATTAAAGATGAGTAAGACTTGTTCTGCAGTGGAGGAAAGCATTATGTGTCTTTTTCTAAGGTACATATGTGTGCTAAATGGTAGGTCAGAGGGGCTTTAGTTCACATCAGGATAGCTGCACTTTAGGAGTTTTCTCTTTGAACAAAAAGCCTTGAAGAGCCATATCTGGAGTTTTCTCTTTGGTTCTAAGGTACTCAGGAGTTTGCTTTAACAGAAACAAACAAACAAACAACAACACCAAAAAACCCCCAAAACAAACTAGCAGCATGGCTGCATCCTGAAATTTGGAAATGACTAAATTAATAATGCTTGAGCCACTACAGCACAGGTACTTTGCAGCTGTGCATTATATTGCAGTCTACATTTCCATAATTACTGTTCTCAAGTAATGCCATACTGGATCTTGCAGCCTCTTTGGCTCATGTTTAGATGCACAGGTCTTGTCACTTCCTGTACTGCTCTTTGTCAGAAGCGGTTTGTAAATCTCTGTGTACAGTGAACAGTATCTGTTTAAAGGGATACTTAAGGTTTACATTGTGGACTATCTGATATTATGTGTGTAGGTGGTTTGAAATTAGCAGGTGGCTTAGCTTTGTAGTAAACAGAACATATTCGCAAGTATTCTTTAAGGTACCTATGCTTCTGAATAAACAGCAAAGGTGTAGTAGGTGAAGGTAAAAAAAAATGTACTAAAATGCATAACTTCAATGAGATGAGGACTTGCATAAACAGTGAAGACCAGTGAGGAGAGATACTGAGACTATGTGACATAGGAATTGCTGTATAAATTACCTATGGGAGTTTAGATGGATTTCAGAGAAATAAAGAAAATGTGTTGGAAAGTAGCATCCGTTAATTCAAGTGTATCACGTTATGCACAAGGGGGCAGAGTTAGTTTCCCATGTTCCCTTACCTTTAGCGTATCATGTCCTCTGATAATGTAGCTGTGTAGCTGTAATACTCCTTGAACACAAATTTATGATTTTTATACTGCTAGTTCTGAGCCTGTGTGTTCTATAGGTTCTTTTCTAAGTGTTTGCAGTTTAAAAGACAGCATACCAAACTGCAGGAAGGGTTGTTGATAAAAGAAGTAAGCCAAAATTGCACAAGTGTGTATGTCTTTGTAATACAGTTAGGGACTTTGCAAGAGGAAGAAGATTCTGTTGTAGATATAATGAGGAACTGAGCCTGGTTACAATTTATTATAAGAACGTTATGATTTATTGTAAAAAAGTCTGTGTGGCTTTAAATACTCTGTTTCTTGAGCTGTAATTCTTGTGCTCTCTCTCAAAATCTGTTCTGCCTCTATTGAGATTTGAAGATTAAATACACAGAATAAGAATTATCTCCAGTATGGAGATAAAGCCTTGTGTATTATTCATTTCTGATCACAATTGTACCATGAAAGTAACTACTAGTAACTTCAGGTTTGTAACAGCATGATACAAGACTGTAGTATCCCTTTTTAAAATATGTGGTAAAATGATTATCAGTGAACTTGTATATTGTGTTGCTAATGTTCTCATGATATCCAGTGTTAGTATAGAAGTAACTGGTTTATTTGTACCCTTGTAATTTGAAATGATCCTTCTTACCTCTTAGGAGAGAGTTTACTTCAATACACAGTGTTTTATCCTTTTTGTCACATCTCCTGAAGATTTTTTCCATTTAATGGCTTTGATTGTATAATCAGAATTAACTTTTCTTTGTATCAAAATGTGTTTTTTTAAGGAAAACGTCATACATAAATTGCTAGTTTCCTAGGTATTGTTGAATTGGTGTCCAAATACTTTTGTTATTTTGATAATCTGTCCTAGGCAGTGGATGACTAGAGATTAAAAAAACACCACAAATCTATCTTCTATCTTCATGGGTGACGATTTCATCTGAGAATTTTTATAATAGAACTTTTTTCTTCTTTTCACTTGCAGGCAGAAATTGTCAAGAGGCTGAACGCTATATGTGCACAAGTCATTCCCTTCCTGTCCCAAGAGGTAGGTAGTCATTTGTACTGGTACTGATCTAAATGATTGGCTCATCATATCTATTATAAAATTTAAGAGTGTTTCCTATGAATCTCTTGATGCTTGTAGATAGATGACTTTCCACTGTGCTGTTATCACTGTAACTTCATTATCTTCTCCAAGTCCATTATAATATCATTTAAATATATTTATGAAATGGGATGTGTAATGTGCTAAGCAAAATTTTAGTCATTTAAATATTTTACTTTCACATACAAAGCAGTTTTTCTCACAATTATGACTTTGCTGGTCTGGAATCAGAGGACAGCTTGCAAAAATGCTAGAAAGGCATGATTTGTGCCACATTCTTGGCAGTGTGCATTGAAGTTCATCAGAAACTTGTATGTCAGTGTACAAAGCAGCAATGTTCAATACAGTAGGCATACACATGCAGCTTTTTTCCTGCCTTTTTTTCTCTTTGCATCCCATATTACTTACTACCTGAAATCCTTTCATGTTTTCTGTGTATTTGAGGGATATAGACAGAACATTGAAATTCGCTGTGAGCTGATTTCTCTAAGCACTACTTTTCTCCAAGTTATGATTTGCCTGTATTAACTTAAGTACATTGTAGATGCTTTAAGGGGCAATGGGATTTGGGAGAGTTGGTGGGAGCTAGTGAGGGAGCTTTGGAGCCATAGGCATGTGTGAAGTAAAATGAAAGAAATGAAAAGAACCTGGAGCATGGTGTCATGTCAGTAGAATCGGTATCTGAAAAGTCAAAACTGGAAGGTGTATTTCTGTGCATTGCATCTGTAAAATGCTGTGCCTGAGAACACAATGTGACTCTTTCTCACACCTTTTCAGTTGTTCCATAAAAAGCCACTGCTTTTCAAGAGAGCTCCTCATCCTGCTGCAAACAAGAGGCTGCGCACTTGATATTAACATTCAGCTAATGTGCTGCATGTGCTTGGACGTGTGCTTCTGTGTGTGTTTGAAATGAAAATAATGCTAGCAAAACTAGAAGTTGACAATCTTCATGAGTGCTGCTGTACTCTCTACTTAAAAAGATGGATAAAGAATTCAAGTCCTACATGGATCTAAAATGAGTAGCTGTTGATTTTATACTTCGACTGCTACAGAATCCTATATATATAGTTAGAGAGTTTTATTTACTGTGCAGGAATAGCATAGCATATAAAAATGAGGTGTAAAGCTGATTTGTACTCATGCTAAAGTGAGCACTAAAATAGCATGATTTTGAAACAAAGGCAGGAGTGGGTACTTGGCAGGCAGAGCTGTGATCTTGACAGAGACATGGGATCAACATTTCCATGACAGAGATATTTTCTCTAGAGTATGTGTTACTGTGTTTAGAAACTTTGTGCCGGTATACTACTCCTGGTACTGGTTCTGCTATTTTAAGCTGAAATACTACATAAAACTTTGTTACCTTACACAAGTAAGTCACACTCCTCTGCTTCTACAAACCCAACCCATGTGCTTTCTTGGTGCAGGTGTTTCTTGTCAATGACATAAGCAAAGAGATTACATGGGCTTAGAATACATTAGAAGAAAGGTGTGTTTGATTCACAGTGGCTGGTAGATTTTGCCCTTTGATTTTGGAAATCCTAGGCTCGGTTGGCCCTTTCTACATGCTTACATAGAATTGAGAAGGACTGAAAAAAAAGGGGTTTTTGAGCTTTAATGTTAGGGGCTTCCCACTCAGGTGAGCATGGGCTTTCTCCTGTTTCTCTGCTCCCTAGACATCGTGCTCTCCTGTCCTTGGAACTGAAGTGCCCTGGAGTCATCTCCTGAAAGCTAGTATTGGTGAATTTTAAGTCCTTGCCTTAGAGGGAGAAGGCACTGTGAAGGCTGCACATGGTACTTCATTCAATCTCCCATCTGGTGCCCACATACAGTAACTTGTGAACTATGAGCCAAGGAGCCCGATCCCTGTTTAACAACTTCCAGGCCATCAAGCTAGGCATGGAGAGCAATTTTAAAGTAATTCTGAACTTAGCCATTGCAGTACTTGTCATTAATACACTGATTATAAGAACTATATAAGTAGACAACTGAGATGATCCAGAATGTAAATTTAGAAAATTATGTTGTCCCACTTCTGTCACGGGTACAGTACCACACAGTAAGGGCTTAAGCGTACCAGCGTTAGTGTGCCTAATGACTGCTGTTTACTTCGTTAGGCTTTAGATCAGAGCTTTGAATTAAGCAGTTTTAGATCTGAAAACAGGCTTCTGTACTAGTGATCCTTTGCCTTTTAAATATGTGTCCCGTAAATTTTCCATCACCCATCTGTACATCTGCTTTACCAAGTCTTACAGCTTCTCCTCTGTATGTTGCATGCTATGAAAGCTCTTTGGACTACAGAGGAGATGGAGAGGTCAAAAATTCCAAAATTTTAGAGGTTTTTATACGCTTTGTCAAACACAAAAGAGAGCACTTCCAAAAAGCTGGTGTACACGTTCATCTTGCATGGAGGCAGGTGTGCTTGCTTAGTTCACCTGGCATGAGAGGAGGGGGACTAGACAGCAGAGAGGGGTTGAAAGGGGAAGCACAAAAAAGATTTTCACGTGTTCTGACAGGGCTATTGATTGTAATAATTTTCATATTGGTGTTAGGAAAAACGTGGTAATTGTTTGACCTTTGTTAGTAGAAAAACTGATGTAAATCAGTTTATATTGGCATATGCTGATAAGGCAAAAGGGAACTGATCTCCAGATTTTAGTGTTCTGCTAATCTTGGCTTATATCTAATTTATATCCTTGAAGTGAGTGTCTTAACAGAAGTCTTTATTTTGACATCTAGATGAATAGAGAATTGAATTGCAGCATGCTTTTGCTGTTTATGGTTTTGCATAGAGCCTAATTGTGGAATAGTGGTTGAAAAATGTGATCAGACTCTTTTGTATTGTGCCTGAGGGAAAAATGAAGAAAATACAGTGGTTACATGCACTGATGGCAACATTATTGCCTCATAACAGCACCAGGTTAACTTGTCTTATTGCTTGTTAACTTTGTAAGGAATCAATGGCTTGCGATAACTCACTTTAGGAGTAAGAAATCATGGCCAGAATTGCTAGAGATCTTGTGAGAAGGATGCAATTATAATACATCACCATACTGTGTACTAGTGTCCGCTTCATTTCAGAGGGCAATCAGTATGGTATTCAGGAAATTCTCTAGGCTTCAGTCAGTTTTACTGTGCTGTATGTCTTCTAAACATATACTGAAAATAAAGTTCCTAACCAGTCAAGGAATACCTTGTTTTTACATTGATTCTGGCTTAGACTGTGAAAAGCACCAAGAAGTACAAGCTTCCCATTTTGACCCGAAAGAGTGACTTTGCGGATGAGGCATGAGTTGGACCTCAGGGGTGTGTGTGTTCAATTTCTACTGTAGTTTGAGGCTTGCTCTGTTGCAACAGTCATTTTTCACCTCCTTGTGATGCGAGGTAACAGTGTGCTCAAAGTAGTTCCTGTTGCACAAAGTGAAGGGGATGCTTGCAAGGTTGTAGGTAAATACTTGCAAGTTCTTAGCACTCAGTTAATGTAGTTTTTATTTGCTGCAGCTTGTATAGATAGTTTTATGTTCACATCATCGAATTATTTAGCCAGTAAGATGCAGTGCATTTTGGGTGTAAAGCTGTAGGTCATGACTCTGATAATTTGTGCTTTGTCACAACTGAATTTACCAGGTGCTGCAGTATGATACTTCAACAACTGTGTTGCTTTCAAGTTGGGGCTGATTCCTGTCTGGTGAGGGTGTTGTGTGTGGCTCACTGCAACCTGTGGGCTATTGAATGCTGAATGACCTCATATGCTGCATAGTGGTATTTGTTCAGTATGGCTGGAGATACTCATATATCACAGTTACCTTTGAGTAAATATTGACTATGTTTATATTGATGAGACACATGCAGGATGACTGATTTACAGCTAAAGATGCAGTTGTGGCAACCAGGAGCTCAGCACAACCTGCAAAAGGTGCTTGAGAAGCCAGATGAACTTTCACAGCATTGGCCCCATCATCTTCCATACCACATTGTGACCATTACATGGGCTGGAGGAGGCTGTAATAAACTTTTTTAGAAGGTGCATTTTTCCTTGCAACTGCCAGGGAACTAGCTAATAATAAGCTAGAATGGTTGCTCTTTAATAGGTATCTTCACTTTCCCATGCGTGACAAGGTGGTCAGAGATACTTAGAAGTACAATAAAATGCCAAACACTCACATGCATATACACAAACAAGCATACAAAAAGGAGATGCTGCATGCAGTCTTTTCAAACACTTTGATATTAGTTGATGTTTTTTCTTTTATAGGACAGCTATTGGCCACAATGTGCTTGATTTTCTGTGTACATACATCCCCTAGAAGTGCATCGAAAGTTCAGTAGATTTGGATGAAGGGTGTGAGATTCATTATATAGAAGCAGAGCAGAAGTCCTTACGTGCTGTTCAAAAGGAAGTGATTGTTGGTCTGCTATATGAGAGACTAAGAAAACAAAATTATTTTCAGACTTGCCCCAGCCTAGAACTGAAACAATAAGTTAAAGGAAGCTGTCACATACCTGTAATCCTTCTATCTGGAAGCCACCGTATTAGCATTTTATGCATACATTGCTAATAATATTCTTACATTTTCATGAATTGTTTTTTATATCTTGCCTGCCTTAGGATGCTGATCCCTTTTAGTTTTCTAAATGTGTGCTGTGCTCCATGGTAAATGTATGTTTGTTTTTGGATTCTCACTTGTGTTTTTGGTGTGGCGTTGGCTCATTGTTCTGTCTCTTTTCATAATGGCACTTCTGCAGTTTCAAGCAAGATCTGGTCTATACTCCTCCTTAACAGACAATACAACAGAATAATGTGAATAAAACATAGCAGAGTTCACTTGCTTCTGCAAACTGAATTGTTCACTGAGTTCTGCTCTGAATGTTGTTTGAGGGTTTTTTTGTTTTGTGGTTGGTTGTGGTGACAGGTTGGAATTGGGCATTTTTAACACCGGCCGCTGTGCATGTGTGCCAGGAGGAATTTTGGCCACTCCGTTGCTGTTAGCATGGCCCTCCTGTCATTGGGAGCTCCAGGGAGCTCTGACAGGGTCTAAAAAGGCCAGAGATTTTCCATCATGCTGCAGTGTTTGTGCAGAAGCCAGGGCTAAGTGACAAGTGAGTATGGTGAAACAATGTGATGGTGAAAAATCCTACATGACTCTTGTAGTCTCTGTTGTTGATACCCACTGAAAGGAGGTGATTTTCCAACACAAGGCAAGTGCAGACACACTGCTTATTACAGCAAGTGAAAAGGGATGAAGAGAAGAGATGAGGAAGAAATTAAAAAGGAAAGACCATACTAGTCAGTGTAACAGGCAGAGCAGGGTATTGAGGTTGTTGTACTGGCCTGTTAAATATAATGGAAAATATTGTTTTCCCATAACTGAAGAAAATGTATCTCTTGTTTGCTAGTGTGCACTGAGGAAGGCTAGCATTAAATGTGTGTCAAAGCTGCAACCGTGTGTCTGTATTTGGTTGGGAAAAGAGTAACCCTTTCTATTGTTACTGTTTTTACTTGGCTGTAAATCACTGCATGATCACTTGATGGACAGACTAGTGTGTATTGCTTGATTTTAAAGTAATGCTGCTTGTTAGCGGTGCGATGGCCAGCGAAAGCGTTCAAGCATGTGGTAAGCTCTGGAGCCATCCATCCTGAGGATCCTGTGTGGGCTGTGCCAGCCAGCTGCCGCCTCTCTCAGCAGGCCTCTGGGTTCCCTGCCTCCCACCTTGATTTTGGGTTGCAGTGGGTCCTCGGAGCCCGCTTGGGCTCCTTTTCTGTGTGTAGAGATCTCCATTCTTTGCTGGAGCAGCAGTGGTTAATGTGGAGCCCTTCACCTGCCCTAGCTTCAGAAACGCTGAGGTCAGCTGGTGGGCTTTTTAGACCCTGCATAGCATTCTGCAGTGCCACAAGGGTAACTGCTTTCCTGTATCTTTATGCACTGGAGTGTGTGTTTTGTGCCTGTGACTCAGAGTAGCCCTGAGTCACTCGGGGCATGCCCCCTGTGGTGTTTTGAGGGGGTGAGCAGGAGTCTGCTCCTTGCTGCAGTGTAGTGGAAGTGATGGAGAGGCTAATTACAGAGTATGTATTCTGGGTCTTTTGCATACTATGCCACTGAAAATTAAATCAATGTTAAAGCAGCTAGCAATAGAAGAGTTTTAATTGTTTCTACTTGTCACACAGCAAACTAGGCCGTAATGCCACACTACTTATGCTTAATACAGGTTCATTGTTAAAAGGCCCATGGGTTTTCTCCTTTCTATGGAGGCTTGATCGCAAACCTATTCAAATCAATGAAAGATGCCTCGTGTGTTTGCTTAGGGAATTTCTGTCTTACAGTGCTTTTCAGCAGAAGTCTTAAAGTGAGATTTTGGTCCTCTATCCTTCTCTGCCTGTCACCTGGGAATTAAATAGTGTTTTTCCTAAATATTTCTGAGAGACATTCTTTGTATTTTGCAGTAAAGAAAATGAAAACATTAAAACTCTTGTGGAGCTGATTTATTTTTCCAAAATCTGGATAAAATTGGGTAATTACTACAATAACTTTGATGTTTTCAGGCTGGTTTTCTGTAGGGCCGTCAGAAGCTTTTTCTTCTGCCTGTGGCCCTGCGAACAGGATTTTAGTAAATGCACATTGCAATTGGATGCTCGTTTATAGCTTGGTCTGCTCGCCTGCCTGATGAGCAGTTTTATTGTACTGATCAGGACAAGAAGGAAAGAAGATTGTGCTGACAAGAAATACAGTAAACTTTGCTCAGGTATTTGCATTTACATGTGTATGCTTGTGGGCATACATAAGTAACTTCTGTGGGTGAAGTCCTGCTTGCATTGGAAGCAGTGACAGAACATCTGCATCTACATTGCCTACTCTAGGTGATCCTGGTCTGGCAGGGGGATTGAACTAGATGATCTTTCAAGGTCCCTTCCAACCCCTAATGCTCTGTGATTCGATGATATAAAAATCAAGACTTCACTTCAGTGCAAAAAGCATTGCCTAATAAATGGTAAGAAAGCAAAGGTGACTGTAAACTTCTAAGTAAATTTTTTTATATATATACACACAGCATCATTTTTGGGGTTTCTGTGGATGATTTTATAAAAAAAATACGATGACCCATTTTTGGTGTGACAGACCTCCACCTGAAAATGGTGGTGTAATTTTCTTGGTCACTCTGTTGTCATATATTGCCAGGTGTCACAGAGCTTTCAGCTACCTAATGCTGAAAGCTGTACCTATCCTTAACATGTGATGCCCAGGAGATGATAGCACGTCATCAAGAACTTGAGGTTTGAGTATCATAATTTCCTTTTTACTGGTCATTTGTGATGGTGATACACCACTGCATTTTATTTCTTTATTTTCTGAACGCCAAGAATACATTTTTCTTTGTTTAACCTCCATTTTTCTTTACATTGTCTGCTTATAAGTGACAGATTTGGTTTATGTTAGCACTGCAGCTTTACAAAACTCTAAATGGGACTGCTGTGATTCTGTTTACAGCAGTTTATTTGCTCTCCTGGCATTTCCTTCATTTAATTCTTGTTTGCTTAAAACCAAACAAACCTTAAAACCATTTTGTTCCTTCCAGGAGCGTTTCTAAGTTACCTCCTTCATTATTTGCATTTATCCATTTTTTTTTGTAGTTGAGGTCAGCATTTCTTACAGTTACAGGCAGGATTTTAGTCTTGCGTTTCCAAACTATGAGAGCTTTTATGAGAGAGTTTGTAAGTGAAAAGGCCATTTTTGTTTGCGCATTGCACCAAGAGCTGGCAAATCTGAGCCTGCCGGGCCCCCCTGAGTTAACAGAGCCCTTCCTTATGGCCACAATGGAGTTCAGGGTGTTGCCAGGGGAGTCTTTCTGATGGTTTTCACCTACTCCTGTGTTGGAGGAAGTCTTGAGGATTTGGGTCCCCATTTTATTTTATGCAGCTTTCTGTCCCCAGTAAGGAAGCATGGGATGTGTTGCTACATGGCCTGTACCTTGACTCTGCTCTGTCTGTTTACACAGCCATGGTTGGCAAACTGGAGGCTTTAAAGTAACCATCTCAGCCCTTCCCTTAAACTTTGTGCCAAAGAACATATACATGTTGGTTTCAATACAGATCTGATGTTTCTTTGTTCTGGTTTCAGCACCTCTCGAGATAGGCAAGAGCTTACTCCTTACCATGTTCAACCTGTGGTTGTAAATCAAAGATGACTCACTGCCAGTGTGGATCACCCAACCTTCTCTCTGAACCCCTCTTGCACCAATTTCTTGCATGCAATCCTAATCCTGCAAGGCTGCCTGTGCAGGTGAATTTGCTGCTGGTGGAGTTTGAACAGACACAGATCTGGCTGCAAGATGAGGGCCTTATTTTATTTGTAGTTGCTGTTTTCGAATAAATATCAATCAATTTTCAGCATGCAGCAATTTTAAATTTACTGCAGGAGTACTGTATTGCTCAAACTGAGACAATATAACCACTGAAGCTTGTAAACTGTGTTGTTAATTAGACCATGTGTTTTTGATGGACTTTTTAAAGCTATTAAAATTTACATGTTGGGGAATGAAATAATTAGTTCTCTTTCACATGTTTGACAGAATTGTGAGTGGCATTTTAAATTTCTTTCTTGCAGTTGAGCTGCTTTGAAATGTACCTAGAAGGAGAATCTGTATACCTTTCAATGATGTGGGTGCCATGCACGTACTGAAAATACATGTTTCATTTTTGTTTTGTTTTGGGTTTTTTTGAATCAAAAAGTTTCCATGGCTGTAAGGAAAGTGGCTTGCCTTTTAAATTGTCATGTAAATTCAAGAGCACACTGTGCTGATGAACAAGAGAGAGACAGTTCCCTGTTTAGCCAAGTTGTAAAATAGCTCAATGGGGAGCAAACATGTAGTTCGTGGCAAGTAGTGGCATAAAAAAATCCTCCCTTCAGCTCATACTCTTGCAGAACAACACAGAATGTGACTGACTGTTAGGGAACAGTTATTTCAAGCCATATGTATGTGTTTGAAAAACAAAGAAGAGAAAGATAAAGGGAAGAATCTGTGCTTAATCATTTAGAAAACAAGTGATTTTATTCTGTTTCTAATCTTCATTTGTAGCACCAGCAACAAGTGGTGCAGGCTGTGGAGCGTGCCAAGCAAGTGACCATGGCAGAACTGAACGCAATCATTGGGGTATGTGTTCTTTCAGTTTTAGCTCTAATTGTGTTTATAAATACCGGTTTTTTTTCCTTTCTTTCTTGTACAAACTTGTTCCCATCAGGTGGGCAAAAGCTGTGGGCAATGGTGAAGTTCAGTAGCTTGATCTTCATAAAAGCTGGTTGAAAACTACCCGAAAAGTTTATCTTGTACTGTGTCAAGATTTTTGGGGTAATTAACGTCTGTGTTGTATCCATTCCCCAAAGCTGGGTCAGTATCTTGGGTTTTTATTGTCCTTTTCAAGTAACATTGCTTCCTTTGCACGACATGCCAGTCTGCTTCTGTAGTCACTGTAACAGGTAGTTTCATTGACACACTGTGCTTTAAGAGGGTTTTTCCTATCCCTGCTGCCCACATCTTTTTCTGGGTGGTGGCTCAAGACTGAGTATTTACCATAGTTTCGATTTTTACATTAAAAAATAGCTGTTATTTTTTAAAAAACAAACAAACATACAAAAAAAAAATCTACAGTCGGTGGCAAAATAACTTGTCACCATTGTGCTTACAGATGCCCTACTGCTAGTATTCTACAAATACAGGTGTGTGGAGCCCCTCCTTGTAAAAGCTTTACTGCTGGTGGTATTAGTGCAGTATAGCAGTCCTGTGAGATTTTATGGGTGTGGGCAGCCACAGTATTTATATTTTGCAACTGGAAAAGGAAAGGCATAACAATGAAAGCTGTAGCTGTTCATATTACATAAAATAAAGGTGAGAAGTCATAGCTTAAGAGTACATTATTCATGTGTATAATTATGCAGCTAGTGCAAGCAGTTGTTTAAGATATTCTAATGAAGACACTACAACTGTACTTTCCATCTTCTGCGCCTTCCCAAATGCTTTTACTTTTATATATAGATTATACATGAAAGTATTTTCCTTTTTTTATTCAGTGTATCAAACACACTTTGAAATGCTAATTATTCCATTTACTTTCATTAAAATTCAAATTGCTGAGTGAAGATGTGGATAAGGGTCGCCAAATAATCAATCTGAAATGAAGCTATTGCTTCAATTATGCCTCTGTCTTTTAACAAGGAAATCCGGACTCTCTGATCATTGCTGATGGTAGTGTAGAGCACCAGTCTGATTGTAGCTTGTTTTTAATAGGCTGTTTCTAACTCAATTTTGTATCCCTCTGACCACAAGAAAACACTGGTAGTCAATTAGAAGATATAAATGGAAATGAGTAACCTTTATTTCCTCCAAAGTGCCTGTTAGAAAGAAGGGGGTGAATCGGAGCGCGTCATGTAGAATCATGAATAACATTTGTTATGTGTCTTTTATGCTCCAGTGGGGAGAGTGGGAGATGAATAATTTCCCAATTAGTTTTCATTACCTAACCAAAAATACTGCCTTCTATTAACATTCTTTGCATAAATTAAGTAGCTAGAGGTTGGCTTCTTTGTTAAAGAAGTTTTAACGTGTGTGCTGCATGTGTGTATGTATTGTGTGTATATATATGCATGTACCACTTTGTGTGTGTGTGTATGTGCACATGCAGGTGTATGAGTACTTCACCAGTCTAGTTGTGCACATTTTTTCCATTCACCCTTGTACGTATTAGGGAGACTGCAAATAGCAATTTGCTTTCTAGTAGAGAGTAAGTTGATTGATGTAAAGCATGTGATGTTATAGATACTGGCTATTGCACTCATTATTTAAGTTTGTCCTGCTTTCATGAACCACAAAACCACACAGAATAAATATAAACAGACTAGGCATTGTCAGGGAGCCTGGGAGTAACTTCTGTTGGTCTTTCTCCACAAGACAGAAGTAAATTCTCTGTTTTGTTTGTTGCTTTCTGAATTTCTGTCTTTGATTACACTGAAATTCTGTTGCCTCAGATTTTCATAATATCTGAATTTTGTTTTCTTCATGAGACTGATTTTTACCCTGCTGTACTGCTTTTTTTTTTCACTGTCCTGTTTCATGTTGACTTAAGAAATGCTGTGGGGACCTCTCTTCAGTTTTAGAGAAATAAGAGCAGTATAGACTGAAAATTTTGTGTTTGAGAGGTTTAAATAGAAGCAATCCAATCTTTAAAAAATGATTTTAAAAAAATGAATAAATAGGACAGCAAGTTATCCAAAAAGCTTAATGAATACCAAAAATAATGTTATGTTTGTACTTAGAGGTAGATTCTGAAAAATGTAGCATGGGACTAAAAAGGCTTATCATACGTTGTAAAAGTGAATACCAATAAAAATAAAACAAAGCATGTAATTAGAAATCATGGGTTTTCTGTATCTGTAATTATGTTCCTACAGTGTTTTGCTGTTTGATAAGTCTGATAGAATTTGTGTTCTTATAACCCTGTGATCTTTTATAATCTTCCAAAGTCCATCTGCTTTTTAGAGTCTTAAAAAAGATACCTTTTAGTTACCCACTGAACTGTGTATCAAAAGAAGACAGAAGCAGTATTTGAGATTTTTAAATAAAGCTGTAGCTTATGTTTCTGTGTATTTTGGTGGGTCCTGTTCACCTCACTCATGCTAAACTCCTTTGGCTCAAACAGAGGAACTGTAGGTTTGAGTTGAAAATGGGTGTTACTGGAACGAAGGATGGCAGAAGAAAAGAATTGAATGTGCACAAATCATGTCTGTCTTTGTGTTTCACATGTATATATTTTTGTATGAATGTGCTCTGATTTAATGGAATCTGATGAAGCACATTTTAACTTTGCAATATTATTCTGTCTTCATTGGCAAATGAACCAAATCACTGATCTGTGCAGTTTAAATGCAAAATACTGAAGTGAGCCTGGAACCCAGAGAGACTTCTTGTTCTCCTGACAATAAACTAGTTGTGTTTAATGGAATGAAACACAGTTATAATGACTTCTTCCACAGGTCATGTTCAGTTTAAAGCTGTTGACAGGCTGAAACAAGTTAAATATCATCTATCTTCTGGAGACATGCGGGGAGAAAAACGAAACCAAAACTAGGTATCATAATCACGCTGTAGAAGGATTGTTAATACTTAGGCATCCAGACTTTGCATCTGGTGTTTACCATGGATGGTATGGTACAGCATCTTCCTCAGAGCAGTCTATAGTGGATGTCCAGAGCTCCTTTACAGGTTAGGTGTACTGCAATGAGCAGTATGATGTATCCAGTTGATCTTTTAATGTGTTATAGCTGTTGTGTTTTTAAATTAGAATCTGCAAGATCACACTGTTGGAGCAACACACAAATTATAGCCTCAAATCAGTAGTATGATCTAATTAGGAATGGTGTTTTCATTTGCTGTATTATTGAGCTGTCTAACTCTTTTTATCTTTAAAAGTCCACTATACTATATAATCAGAACATGCTGTGTGAATGTGGTTATGCTTTAGTAAGGGAACCAGGGAATTCACTTGTAACTGCATAAGAATTTTATCAGAGTGGTTTTCACTCCCCCCCTCAGTTTAAAAATAGTCATTTTTCAACTGCAGTTGGGTCATAAGACAGAAATGGAGGCTACTGCTTGTGTGCCTGTTTATCATACAGAGAGAGATAAATGTACCAAAAACTTAAGAACAGGTATTTGATGATGTTCAAAGAAAATGCAGTTTAGCACAAGAAATGCTGAACCTCAATTTTTACCATTGACATTTTAATGATAGGAAGTCTGCAAAATTATTTGCCATCAATTGTGAAGGCAATAACAAGCCTTGGTGGTTTTTCACACCTTCTGTGTTAAGTGCTTTCAGAATGACAGCATAAACTGTGTTGGAGAACTCCAAGGAAGTAAAACTGATTAAAATGTTCATGCTTGAATTGTGCTGATGGAATAGTTCATTTGGACTTTCTCTACCTCCTGCAGCTCAAGCTGAAATATTAAAATTCAGTCGATTTAAATCTCTCTCCCTCAGCTCAGGAAGAAAACATTACGTTTTAATAGGTTTTAAACTCATAACTCATTGGTTTGGAGCAGCTCTATTAAATCTGTTTAAATATTACATGTACTACTAAGGATATGATTTACATTATTTTTCCTTTACCATTCTATACATCTGAGTGTGTATGTGTTGGGGGGGTGGTAAAAAAGCTTTGGTTTAATTTTTAAGCATTTTGTTTTATTACGTCACTTTTATTATCTTCTTTAAAAATAGCAAAAGCAGTTACTGGAAGAAGGGACTTCTCTATATAGTCACCTAAAGTTTCTTCTTTAATACACTGCTTGTTACAGTTTTTATCCTGTGTTTGAGGCTGAGGTGCTTGTTTGGCCTGTCTCAAAAGGTGCATAATTTTTGGTTACTTTCAAGTGACCATTGTCCATTTTGCAGCTGTGTAGAAGAACGCCTATTTTAAAAATAACAGTATATCGCAGGCATGGAAACCTTTGGAAGTGGTGTGGTGCATGTAAGTGCACACAAGCGGTAATAAAAACTTGGCATCACTGCATGTTGTTATTTCTGTGGTGTCAGTGGTCCACGGCTTCTGCCGCCAAATACCGAGGTGGTTTTTGCATTAGTGCTTAACATATAAAGGCATCTCCCACTCCTCAGAGAGGGTGGGTTGTGGGGTGGTGCCTCTTGTGTGTACTTGCACTGTAAGGAAGAGCAAGGGGTTTTTGGCTGAACCAATGCAGCTGAGGGAAAGTGTTTTGATTACAGTTGTATGGCAAAGTCATTCCTGCCAAGTGCATTCAGAAACAGGAGGATGGGGAAGGCCAGCAGAACAAGCAAGTGTGTTATAGCATGGAGGCAACAGCTACTTGTCTCTCTGACCCTTCTGTGTTGCTTGTTCAAGAGTGTATTAAGCTGTGGTTGAAGTTTAAATGCTGTGAAACAAGTTGGCCACCTGCTGTATGTTGTACACAGGTTATTACAGTAGAAAAGTGGCAGAGGAGGTTGAGTTATTTGGTATGTGCTAGCTCTGGCTAGGTTAAAGAGACTTTGTTTTTTAGGGGAAAGAGATATTTTGTAGGGATTTTTCTCCATCTCCCCTTATTCCTAGGTGCAAGCTTCAGAGAGATCCTTGCAAGTGAGGCCTAATTTAAAAAAATCTCTTCCACATGCAGCATCCTTATGCTGATCTTAAGCAGCTGAAAATGAGGCACAGGATCTTTTTAAGGGTTTTTGAAGGAATGAATTAGAATGTAAATAATTCCAGGTTCTATACTTACTGAATAAAAGCACTCCATGGATAGATTTTAAATACTGTTGCTACAATTGGAATGGGCTGCCACTGTTTTCCTCTTTTCCTTCTATTTTCAGTAGCAGTGGTAACTACTGAATTCATGTTGGTCTCACTATATTAGCAGTCAGTAATATTGCATAGTGAAGTACAGACAAGTTAGTACATCTCACTGCCAATATGCTGATGCCAGAGGCATTGCTCATTATGCTTAAGTAAACGCATATAACATGCTCACATACTGTATCCAATCAGGGAGTAGAGGTGACTTATGCCTCTGTGTTCCTCAAGGTTTTCCAAACACTGCCACCTATGTGACTTATGTGACTGCCATATCTTTTTTGAATTAGGATTAATCGGTGCAGATATGAGGAGTCCTAAAGAGAATCTTCTTCATGGTCTACAGCATGAACACATGCAATATTTTATTTATCATTTATTTTTGTGTGTTCTCCCTTCACACAGGGTAGAAAGGAGACAACAGTGTTGCCAAGGTGTTCTGTACTCCACTGTATGAAAGCTGTCTCCAACCAAATACAGACTGGTCATACTCCACCAGACTCTTAGTCAGTTAAGTGCTATATGTTACCGTTAGTGGTTGCCTTATACTGGTGCTTCAGAAAAGAAGAAGGAGTATACAAATGATCTGTTTGGTTTTGAAGTATTGTGAAGACAGGGGATTCCCAAAAACGGTTAATTGCAAAATCAGCAATGTTTAGCCTAAAGACAGTTATTATTGTGTCATGGTTTCATACCACAGTGTTCTGGCATCAACACTGAACAGGGTTGCATGTTCATCATCTGGACTTCTTCCCACTGCACTTTATAGGCTGTTGCCTACAGCTGTGAATGAGGATCAGGACTCCATACAGTGGATCTATGAAAGATTTTCTTTTCTTTAGGTATGAGTAGTTCTTTTGGTGTCTTCAGTCTTAAGTACAGGCTAAAGCAAGGGCTTGGGGTGGATGCTAAAGTAGGAAAGTATTTCCAGTTTGTAAGTTAATCCATGAATAAGGAATTTAAGAGGTCTTAAATCTTGACATTGTCTGATATTTCAGAATGTTTGACTTTGTTTAGTGAGACAGTTCCTTGCTTGTTGTTCGGTGAATTTTTCACAGACACTTCCTTAGTATATGAATGTGTCACAAGCATTGATGGACTTTTTCTAGTAGAATGAGGGAGTACTGCCTTCCTTGATGTACATCTTTCTACAGTCTTGGAACTGTGACTTAAATCCAGGTGACATGATCTTTTTCAAGGCCTTCCTTTATCAAATTTGCTCTAACTGGGAAACAGCACTAAAGCAAAAGGAATCACTTTATGTTACGGTTATTTGCCTAATGGGCACTATGTTAAAGAGGCAGATCAGTACATGTGTATCTCAATGAAATCTGCTTGGAGAGGGATAATGGTATGCATGTGTCCTAACACTTAATGTGGACCTGTGGGAAGAAGCTGCTCACTAAAAAGAACAGCAGGCATTACAGTGCTCTGCACAGGACAAGACCAGAGCTACACCAGAAGTGATAGTCTTTAAAGACTCTGAATGGGTTGAGAAGAATGAATCAATCCAACACACAGGTTTTTATCACGAGGAAAGACACTTTGCTGAAATCCAGAACTTTGTGTGTGTGTCTGTGTGTGTCTGTGTGTGTGTGTGTGTGCCTGTTGTAAGCATGATGAGACATAGTCTTTGCACTAACAGAGTTACAAAGCCTGTGCTTCTCAGTAGTTGCTATCCAGAAGTTTCACTTTCTAAGGATTGACTTTAAAAGATGCATTATGGAAATGCATGTGTGAGATGCATAACATGCGTCTCTCTTATACTAAGACTACATGGCATTTAGACTATACCTTATGAGGAACTTTAGAAGTGGCTTATAGTTAGCACATTAAAAGCTCTGGTGGTAGAATTGCATATAGATTTAGCAACCTTGGTCCCTCTGTGACCAGTGTCATTACTTAAGTTTTCATAAAGCTTTTGGGTTTTTCTTTATTATACTTCTCAGATCACAGAATCACAGAATGTTAGGAGTTGGAAGGGACCTTGAAAGATCATCTAGTCCAACCCCTCTGCCACAGCAGGATTCTCTAGACCAGGTCACACAGAAGCATGTCCAGATGGGTTTTGAATCTCTCCAGAGGAGGAGACTCCACAACCTCTCTGGGCAGTCAGTTCCAGTGCTGTGGCACCTGAACTGGGAAAAAAATTTCTTCATGTATTCACACAGAACCTCCTATACTTCAGTTTACAACCATTGCCCCTTGTCTTGTCACTGGGCTTCACCGATAAGAGCCTGACTCCATCCTCCTGACAAACGCCCTTCACATACTTAAAAGCATAAATGAGGTCACCCCTTAGTTTCCTCTTCTCCAAGCTAAAGAGACCCAGCTCCCTCAGCCTTTCCTTATAAGGAACATGTTCCACCCCCTTCATCGTCTCTGTAGCTCTGTGTTGGACTCTTTCAAGCAGTTCCCTATCCNTTTCAAGCAGTTCCCTATCCTTCTTCAACTGAGGGGCCCAGAAGTGGACACAAGATTCCATATGCGGCCTCAGCAGGGTAGAGTAAAGGGGGAGAAGAACCTTCCTCCACCTACTAACCACATCCACAGAATCACAGAATTATTACGGTTGGAAAGGACCCTCAAGATCATCTAGTCCATCTAACAGCCCTACACTACTCTTATGCCTAAATCATTCCCTGA